>JACN01051881.1:0-17834 GCA_000787155.1 Scartelaos histophorus | reverse complement strand
TAAAATAAAATAAATAAATAAAATCAACAAATACAACAAAAATATGTAAAAACTTGTCAATCATTATTTCATCTTTGCACTGTTTTTCCTTTTCGACCTTTTGCATATAGCTGAGACCTATAGTTGTATCAGTATATTTCTGTACAGTCCAGTGCACTCACTAGCCCTCTGCTGCCCCCTTCAGGCCATCACCACAGGGGGCGTGACCTACCAGGAGAAGCCGTGGCACCGGGAGTGTTTCCTATGTATCAGTTGCAGGAAACAGTTGTCAGGCCAACGCTTCACCTCCAGAGAGAACTACCCATACTGCCTGGAGTGTTTCAGTAATCTGTACGCCAAGAAGTGTGTGGGCTGCACCAAGGCAATCACCAGTGAGTATACTACAGCCAATCAGCATTCAGATAACAATATGGAGTTGGCGAGGTTAAAAGGCCCATATTACGTTATTTTCTAAGCTATTTTATGTTTTTCCTTTGTCAAAAACATACTTGGAGTTGTGTTTTGTTTCATTTAACCATGTTTAACACACAAACCCTGCACATTTATCAGGATGAGTTCTGCTCTCAAACAGAAAACACTGTGTTCCACCCTGTGATGTTATGTAGTAATACAGGATACACCTTCACTACAATTATTTGGATTATTTCAGACCTGTCCTTCACTACAATTATTTGGATTATTTCAGACCTGTCAATATGTACTGGGAAAAAGGTAAAAGGTAGTTGTTAACTTGACAGCTACCACTGCATGACATCACTAGGTGGAACAGAGCATTCTGAGGTTTGGAGATATAGACAAACTAGTAATAATAAAAAGTTACTCAAACATGTGGGATGTTTGGGGAGGTAACAAAATTATAACATGACTTACAGCTCAGAAGAGTCATTTTTGTGCAATTGCATTTTTGTGGGAGCTTTAATATTGGCAAACATAGTGGGTTTCTAACCAAAGCTTTTGTTCAATTTTTATTATTTTTTTAAGTGTCCGAGCACCAGGAAGTGACCAGTTAGCATGCTAGTTGTTAGCTACTGTGAAGGGCCCCTTAAACTCATTATGGGGAATAATTAGTATGCAGAAAAATGTATAGTGAGAAATAACCAAATAACTGTTAAATAGTTATTATAATGTAATAGTAATTATTATTGTATTGTATTGTATTATTATTATCATTCTTATTATTATCATTCTTATTATTTTTATTTTACATTTTGAATACTGTAATAATCAGGTAGACTGATTCTCCCCCTCCCTGCGCTCCCCCTCCAGGCCTTGCGGGGGCGAAGTACATCTCGTTCGAGGAGCGTCAGTGGCACAGCGAGTGCTTCACCTGTATGCAGTGCTCTGTGTCTCTGGTGGGGCGGGGCTTCCTCACCCAGAGAGACAACATCCTGTGCACCGACTGTGGCCGAGAGAAGTAACCACCCAACCACCAACGTAACCCCGGGTCTATGACGCTGGAGGCATGTCGCTTTATTTCAGACAAGGAAGAGTTGATCACATCTTATCATATGCCCAGACTAGGATGTTTCAACATAATGTATGTTTATTGTATGAGAAAAGTAGGAGGAAGCCCACAACTTTTATTTCCAGATACTGAAAAAAATAGTTACGTAATGATTTCCATTGAAATCTAGACACCCTGATGTCTAGAATATTTGATGTTTAAGATATGTTACTGTTTATTGGATATGAGAAATAACCACCAAAGTAACCCTTGGTCTATGACGACAAAGAGTTTTCTTTTCGAACACTGTAAAAAAACTGTTTACATATTGATGTGTAAAATCCCTCAATCGTCCAGGTATAATCCATGGCAAAGGGGAAATTTAATTTGTCACTTTTGTTCAGTTGACAAACTGAATTTCTCTTTTGTCTTTACATATTGATATTAGCTAAAACTTCACCTTGACGTCTAGAATATTTGACATGTTTAAGATATTGTCTTGTTTTGTTTCTTTTCAATCCAAATGACATATTCATGGGTTTCATATACTGTTATATGCAACATTTGGGGATTTTTTCCCATTCAGAATATTCTGTTTTGAACTGTTAATCACTATGGCAACAGTCCTAATTTTGTATAATACTGAAAACAACGAATATGTGGAGTATGATGTTTGACGTCTATGTTATTCTTATTCTACGGGCGATTCATTTTGTTTGAAGTCTGCTTGCATGCTGCTTTGCCTTGAGACAAGGTTGACGATTTGATCCTAGCATCAAACCGAGTATACTGTCATTGTATCCTTAGGCAATGCACTTCACTAGAGAGGTTTGTGCACTGCACAGAAATGCAATTTCTCTAACAGTGTGGTGTGAACAGTGTGGTTAGTGGCGGTTGGAGCTGCCCATGGCTCAGATTGGCAGTCAGAGCAGCTGCAGCTATAGAAGTACTGTAATTTAACACTACTCAGAGTGAATGGAAAATGCATGCAATTGTGAAGCAAATTTAAGTGTCTAGAAAAGTACTATAAAAGACTATTGAATTCATAAATACCTCAGATAATAGAGCTGCACTATTCTCTCTAATAGTGTATAGTATTAAGTATTATTAAGTATTATTATTGTGATTAGATTTTTGATTTGACTAAAAAAGTAGATTCTATTCAGAGTGCACTTAGTTAAAGCAGATATATTTAGCAAAATTGACTTTTCAGAGCTTTAAAGAAACAGACCAGCACACCCTCACTGCACTGTACTGTCTACTCTATTTTACTTTTCACTCTATTTTATGTTCTTAATTGGTGATATACATAGGATTCATCAGTGTCGCTCGCTAGTGTGATCTGCAGAGGTGCTGACGCTTTGTTGTGATGACGTTTCTTGTTTCTTTTTTTTTCTTTTTTTTCTTTTATGAAGTCATTTTAGATGTATATTGCAATTTAAAATGTCTAAATATCATAATGATCCACAGGTGTAGATTATAGCTATATACACAAGGAGAAACAGGTCTTTAAGTGTTAAGTAGAAAAAGTCGATTCTCTTCAGAGTGCACATTGTAAATAACTCCAGGAGTGTTAACATTTGAACTGAAATACAAACTAATGAACTAATGCAATATTTGTGAAGCTCTAAACGACAAGCACGAAAAACATCTATAAAAAGGTTGGATATTTTGTTTTATTACCTAATAATTTGAAAACTTTAACAGCGATTTAATATTTTCCCCAACTCAAAGTGTGATTTCGATTGTGTTATATTGAGCAGCCCTATCAGATAATATCAAATACACGTAAAAACTAGTCAAAACTACTATGTGTATTTTTTATAAGTCATTTGTAAGGCCAAGGTATTCCCATTTTACTTCACAGTGTTTTATAGTTATGTTACTACCACTGCACATGCATTTAGAGGGTCAAAGGAAAATTGCGCGTCGTTATGATTTATTACTTATGATACCGTTTCCTTGACAACGCAAAATGGAAAATACGCGTTTCGAAATGCAGCGTGAGAACTCAAGGTCAAAGTACAAAACAACAACGACGAACTGTGGCCCTGGTTCTATATCCGAATGCGTTTAAACTCAATGTACAGAAACAGCTTTAAAATAACTGCAGGGAATGTACTGTTGCTATGGTTACAAGAGTAGTTTTCTAACAAATTCTCTAGATTTTACTATTTTAAAGCCACTGTATGTAACTTTTTAGCCAAAACATACAATAAAATCAATTCAAGCTTGTTTGTTTGTTTGTTATTTTGACTGTTTTGTGCTATAATACGCAAAAATTACTCTTGTGAGCTTTAAAACAAACCTGGAGTCGTGTTTTGTTACATTCACACGTTTGAAATACTCTGTTCCACCTTGTGATGTCACAAAGTGGTATTTTGTGTTAACAGCTCCTTTTATCTTCAGTTCAGAAGAGATTAGCAATTTGAGGATTGAAATGATCCAAATTGATTCTAGCGAAGGTGTGTGGAGTTTAAAAACACAATGGAGCACTTCCTGTATTACCGCATGACATCACAAGGTGGAACAGAGTGTTTTCTGTTTCAGAGAAGAACCGTTTTCAATGAGGAAATGACATTATAACGTACAGTAGATCAGAAAACAGTGTACGCCATATATTTCTTACCTGTAAAGACGCACTGTGTAACTGTACTTTTTTCTTTGCACAAACTGCTGCTCTAGCTTTGCCTGGAAAGTCCCACAGTGCAGCATTAAACTGATCTATCTCTGTGGAGACAAGCAGAAATGAAACTTGGCCTAGATACAGGTCAGATCTACGGAGAGGCCTCAGAGTGTGTCTAAAAATAACAGTAAAAAGCAGTAAAAACACCTGCGTGGAATAAATGCACAATATTCAAGTTTAATTTAGTACTGTGGAACATTCTGGGCAAAACTAACACATCCCCATGGAAACAAGCATGCAGTCATTTGTAATTTGGTTGCCATAGAAACTGTAAAGACCCCTACTGTAATATTTGTGTTTATGACGGACTATAAAAAGATAATAAAAAGCTGCACTGCGCAACTCTTCTGACTTTTCCGTAACTTGCTTGTCTCCGCTTAGATGTTATTGCTTTGCCTAAAATGTTACACAGTGTAGCATTAAAGGTCCCAAATTACACAGAATTGACTCTTGTGAGCTTTAATCCATGTCATAACGTTGGTAACTGATCAAAAACATACCTGGAGCGCCTGTTTGGACAAGTTTTTATTATTAGTCTGTCTGCATCTCCTTGAGCTAAGTCACTCCCCCTTCAGAGCAGCTTGAATAGAGAGAGATCGCTAAATGACACGCTAAATTAAACGATGTTTAAAACAAGTCTAAAACTCCTTCAGGCATGTTGCTGAAGACGGAACAATGTTATAACTAAGGATTTAGCGATATTCGAATAAGACGGTACATTATTTTCACGATATGCATTCCCCGATACAATATTTATTACGATTATTTTGTGGAGATTAACAAAATTATAATTACGATACTTTGGTACTGTCATAATCCAAAAAACTAAGATTTAAAAGTGCTTAAAACTGTAATTTTTTCATATAATCTGCACTCAAACAGAGCAAAGCATCATGGTCTACATGGTCTACATCTATATGTTTTTATCTATTCCTACACGAAGACGATGAATTTAATGGTAATTTTGATGTATTGGGATGACCCACGAGACTTTTAACGATATAATAGACCAATATTTCAGTTTAAACATAGTAGGAAACTCCAGAAAGTCAATTTTCTACACTAATCTGTATTTAAAAAGGTCATTTAAGTTGATTCTGCAAAATAGGACTCTTTTATGGCCTTTTTATGGGCTGTAACAAAATATAAGACATTAAAACTGGATAAATTTAACTGGCAAATATCTAATTGAGCTTGCGTTTATTTCATTGCATGCGACATTATATGACCCCATCTCCACGCAGTTTTATAAGTTCAACGACCCCGTTCTGGTGACTTTTTGTGCCAACCAATGAAAGGGCAGGTTTTCCTCTCACCTCCTGAACCCTACGCACCAACCACAAGCACTCGCCTGTACGTGACCTCAACTACTGTCTCCAAACCTACCCTCAAATTACGCTGTCCTCCTCCTCACACCCAGGGCAGCAGCTACGCCCAAAATAAAGCTACGGGTACACCCAAGGGTCATTTCTAAGTGACCGAAACCGCAGCTCTGGACACTGCCTTGTTTTGGTGGTTTGTGTGTTTCTTGGAGGGTTGGGGAAGAGAAAATGCTGACATGGACTTCCTGTCAGAGTGCAGTCACATGGGGAGGCTTTAAACTGCACTTGTAAAACCAATGAGAGGAGCCACACAAGGTAAGACAGGAGGTTAGGAGTAAATATGCAGTATGTCTTAGGATATTAGTGATATTTTTGAAGTTAAACCAAAGTAGAAATGTATAAAAGGTCTTATATTACGCAAAACTGACTCTGTTGAGGTTGAAGTCATGTTAGATGCTGTTACCTTCTCCAAAACAGACTTGGAGTTGCGTTTTGTTTGACAGAGTGGAGAATCTTCTGTTGATTGAGTGTTTTCACCCACACAAATATCTAAATATGCAGGGTTTGTGGGTTAAACATGAATGAAACAAAGGTACAAACGAAGGAAAAAACGGGAGGGTTAAATTTTAACTATAAGGGTTAAGGTTAAGTTAAATGAGTTGGAGTTCTTTCCCAGAGTTGATATAGTTGACGTTAATTCAACTTCCCTTAGTGTTAATTTGGCACCTCCCACGCACCACTTTAAACTTTTTTGAGAGAACATCAGTTTGAACCACTTTTATACATAATTTCATTTTAAATTAAGTAAAAAATAACTCAATTAAACTAACTAAAAAGTGTAAAAAAAAAAAAAAAAAAAAAAACTGTTAATGCAGAATAACCCTACAAACTGTTATCCATTTACTCTCAAAATGTTAATATAACTCAAAAAAACAGAAACAGAAACTTTGGTCCAATGTTACTTTAATTATTTCCAAAAATATGAAATTAACTCTAGAACAGGTTGGACTCATATAAACCCTGAGAAAATATTAAAATTTATTCTGTGAGAGTCAATTTTAACACTCCATTTTACTGTGTATGTTTCTGATAAGGAAACATTATAACATATATCAGAAAATGGCCCTATATTAAAATTAAACCAAAAGAAATGAAGAAATAACAGATAACACCAGTTTCTTATCGCAGTATTGTCAGTGTTCAGGTAATAGTTGGTGTATATCTCTAAAAAATGTTGGACTTTAGCAGTGCATGCATTTTTACTTCAAATTCAAAAAGTTTATTGTCAAATTTCCCTGTGAACATGTGGAAAATTGAAATTATTTTCTCATAAAATATTGAAATTATGTTCTCAGTCTTCTTAATTAAATAGTAAATTAAAGGGAAAAGTCCATAGTTCTTCTTTAGGGAGACTGAGGACGATCATAGCCAAAGGATTATTTCCATGGTAACAAGCAGATAAAGGTCCTCCTCCAAGCCAAATAAGAGTCAGGTTTGTGGAGAGGCGAGCCCACTCACAGTCAGGATGCATGTATTTTAGTGCAATAAAAGCAACATTTAAAAACATGCTTTTAGTTGCATCGATTTTTTTGGGAACTTACATTCTGTGGCTTTAAATCAATGCAAACCATAAAGGTAACAGCAGCTAGCATGCTAACAAGCACTTTCTTATTCTGGGAGGATAAAATTCAGTAAACCGCAGTCTCATGGCTACCTTAATCTAATTTCTACCTTTACCTTTTACAATATATCTGTACTTTAAGACAAATTTTGCTCAAATATATCTTAAAAAAACAGGTACAGGACCTTTACATTTTTTTGTTTTTTTTATTCTCTTCTTTTAGTGAACATCTGGATCTAAGAACGCCACAAAATTCCACCATGTCTTTCAGTCCGTTTACATTGTCCTGCGTCTATGAGAAGACTTCAGACCCAAGAGACAAGGACAGATTCAGTATTCAGTGTGTGGAATGCTACCACCCAAACATCTACATGGGAACCAAGCAAGGAACTGTCCACCATCTTCTCATCTCCACCAACGTTCATACCAAAGAGGCCAGGGTGAAGAAACTCTCCGGCTCTCCCGTCACCCGGATCCGCCTCGTACCCGTCTACAACCATCTGCTCGCCCTTAGCAACCGCACCGTCACCGCGCTAAACATGTTCTCCTTGGAGGCCAACCCGAGCTTCAAGAAGATCCAGAATGTTTCTCAGTTTGAGGTGTCACAGCGAGAAGACACGGTGCAGATGGTCACGTGCTCCAGTCAGAAGAGGGTGATCAGGGTGCTGGCCGTGGGAGTAGATCGATGGGATGTTTTGAAGGTAACGGATGTGCAAAGTTATTTTTTTACTTACCATTTGATAACTGTTACCTAGCAACAAAAATGCTAAATACTTTTGATTAGGCTAATAAAAATAATCAACACCTTTATTTTTTTAATGAAGGTTAAGGTAAAAAAAAAAAAATAAATCCTTAAATTGTCCTTGTATTTTGAGTGTTTTAGATACTTAAAAAAAAAATAAAATACATAAAAAAAAATAAAATTATACTTCTTTTCAACACGTTTCTTCACAAACTGCCACTTACTTGGTGTAAAAGTACGAGAAATACTTACCACATGACATGTACTATCCCACCAAACCAAGTCATTATTAGAAAAACATGAAAACCTGTCATATGCACGTCAACTTGATGTGATTGTATTGCTTGAAATGTTCCACAGTGTAGCATTAAACCCATACATCTCCATGGAGACCAGCAGGTAGCTCCATCAAGTCCCACATTACAGTTTTGTATGGTTATTGTGTAATTCAAAGCAAAGCAATAACATTTCCATGGAGAAGTAACGCGATGCTGTTTTTTCTCTCTGCCATGTATCATTACCAAGGATCGTCCAAAAACATCATACTGCATTTAAATGAGCTTGTTTTTGCTTCTAAATATCCCACGCTTATTTCTTTCTGGTTCTTATTGTGATGTATAATTCCAACATCATCGTAATGTCCTTGTTTTCAGGAGATCAGTCTGGCTCACGAGCCCTTGGAGCTGGCGGTGGACGTGTGCAGTGCGTGTGCGTGTGTGGGCACCAGTGAGCAGTATGTCCTGTGCGACCTGACCACCGGCCACAGGGAGGCGCTCTTCCAGCACGGCCACAGCAGACAGCAGGTCCTGGTCGGCTCTGTGGGAGGAGGGGAGTTCCTGCTCAATGGGCCTGGAGGGTTAGGTAACACCACCAGCAAATCAAGTCATCGAAAGCTTGGCATAAAATGTGATATTTTCAGAAGTTTCACTCAGCTCCAGCTCAAACTGTACGACCAGATCACAGGGTTTAGAAGTTCACAGCTCACGAATCAAGTTCTCACACTATACGAACCTTCACGAGAGGTGACTAGATTTCAAACAGGTGTCATATTCGGAAGCTGGTCGAGAGGTATTAATCTGTTCTTGTTACCCCATGTTTATTACACAAAGCACGACACATGATTAGGACAAAACTTGATCCAAAAAAAATGAAAAGTGAAAAATTGGCTCAAAAAGTGCCAGTAGTAATGTCATATAAAATGGCTTGAGGGTTTTTTTATGATTCTCTAATTTTGACTTCATTTGGTGGGATATTATTATTCTTCATTTCAGTCACAAATATCATCTGGTCCATAGTTTAAAAGAAAAACTAAATAAAAAAACAAATAACATACAAAGCACCTAAATTCGTCCATAAAGTTCATTAAAAAGCAATTTGTGAAAGTTGAAAAATACGCTGAAAATGAAAGGAAGTACAGAAACAAACAAAAATGTCATCACACTGGGGAGATTTTAAAAGTTGGATACAAGATTTTTGTCATTAATTCAACAAAATAAAGATGTTTTCATGTATTTGGATTTGTCAAATAATAATTTCTGTGCACATTAGAGGAGGTATCAATGAAAAACATGGCTGCTAGATAATGGTTATGGAATTCCCTAGTGTGAGTATTAAGATTTTCAGGCATTATAATCATAAAACCTGTAAAACGTTGCCAAACCGTAAAGAATTCTGAAGATTTTTAGTAGAAACTTGTCATAGGCAAATCTCTTTTACTTGCCAATGAACTAAGTAGACAAAAATGGTATTAAGTTATAATACTAAGACTTAAAAAACAAAAATGTGCTGAACTTATGTTTTTGAGGGAGCATTTTAATATTGAAACTGGCAACCCAAATGGGAGATTTTCTTTGTAATTATCCACCAAAATACCAAATTATAACGAAATGGCACCATATCCAGTGTTTTAATAACAGAAATGAGCTTATTGAAATCAAACCTGGGATCAGATCAGTTACAAAACACATATTTTTAGATTTGGCGTCTGTGATAATCTCATTTCATGGTATAATCCTCAAAATCTTGGCCATAGTGCCGTTGGTTATTTGGTTTGGTGCTTTGCCTAAACCTCCTCTCCCCCTCCTCTGTATCTCCTTCCTCCAGGCTTGTTCGTGATGGCGTCCGGGGTGTGTCTGCGCCCGCCTCTCCACTGGTCCCCGGGGGTCCTGGCGGCGTGTGTGTTCCCCCCTTACGCCCTGAGCCTGCAGGACTCTGAGCTGGCGGTGTTCAGCCTGTTGGACCAGCAGAGGAAGCAGACTGTCTGTGTGAGGGGGGCCCTGGGGATGGGGACAACTGCAGGTACTTTGTTTTAGGTGAAATCATGACGTTATAAAGGCCCAGGGAGGGTTTAAATTAAAGCCAGCGCAAAGTGAAATATTTATCTGAACATTTATTGGTGTGGTTAGATAAATATCATGAAGCTGAATGGTCTTTTGTTCTTTAAAAATCCCTTCAAAATGTTATGACCCTGTGGTGGTACCTGGTCCAGCCTGGTGTCCTTCATACAACAGAATATATCACAATGAAAAAACGAGTAGGAAAAGTGTAGTAATAGTTTTGTGATATAAAACTAAAATGAGACTTTATACTGTGATCCCTGTGGGTGCATCCAGTGATTTCTCTTGCTGAATTTTGACAGACAAAGTATATTAACATGTGAGAATATTTCGTGGTCTCATCCAGAGGAGCTGATGGTGCCATGTTTGTCCCTGTACGATTCTCTCTTCACTTCAGAGGCTGCTGTGTTCACACTGTGCTTCACTTCCTCCTCCTTGCTGCTGATGTGATGTGTGATCCGCTCTCCTCTTCTCTCTTGGGTCAGATGGAGCTGTGGTGTTCACAGACAGGGCAGTGTACGCTGTTAGCATGGCTCCTCTGCAGGAGCAGGTCCTGAGGCTGGTGGAGCAGGAGAGGCTGGAGGAGGCTCTGCTGCTGCTGGAGGCTCTGCCCACACAGGATCCACACAGGGTCAGTGTGACTCTGTGCTCAGTGTGTTGTACAGTTGTTATTCACAATGTAAGACAGTCACAGGACGCACTGTTCTGACAAAGAGCTTTGGAGAGTAACGTTCAGACTCTACGTTTCTATACAAACCACTTTAATGTGCCCTTCCCCTTTAAGGAAGCAGGTCACAGCTTCATATTAGAGATGCTGGTGAGGGAGGGCATCTGGGCCTTTGAAAAAAACTCTTGTGTCCTCTCATGTGCAGTGACTGAAGGTGTGTGTGAGGTGTAAGTGTTTTTCATGAGAAGAACTGAACCTGATGTGAGTGAGTAACACTATGAACGGCTCATTGTAACTTTTCTAGTAGAGCGTCCAACACCAGCTTATCTCCTTCGACATTTCACCCTTTTTATTTGATCACAGGTGCTTTTTGGCTCAGATAGACCTGAATTCTTGTCCATGTTAAATGCCAATGCCATGTCTGAGGAGACAAGAACGTGCCAGAGCCCACACCAAACATCTCACATTCACCTTTAAGAACGCAGCCTGCACCACAGTGAAATGTCTTAAGTGTAATTTAATGTAATAATGACATGTCGTCTCTCAGGAGCTGCAGAGGAGCATCACGTGTCAGGCCGGGTTCCATCACTTCTTCAGGGAGAGGTTCAGTGAAGCCACACACCTGTTCATGTAAGACCTGCTGTTACATGGAATTCACATATTGCTTATTAAATGTAAATAACCGATAACATGTATTTGATCATAACCTAGAAAATAAATAGAACACATTTTGCATCTCACAGAAATGATAAAAGAAACTGTATGGAGCCATTTTTAGCTTTGGAGATGCAGACAAATTAATAATAAAGGATTACCAAACATGTGGGAATGAAGCAAAACACAACTCTGTTTTGGATGAGGCAGCAACATGGCTTAAAGGCTCCAGAAGAATCCATTTAGTGTAATAAAGGACCTTTAGTAATTGGCTGCACCAGGCGAGGCTCGTTCTGTTTCCCGACTGGAGAAACGTCTTGAGAAATTATTCAGTAATGAAGAGTGAATCAGCAATGCAAATGTCATCATCTGAGAACACAGGAAGGTCAAGGAGTTTAGACAATTAAAAATCAAACTCTTACATACAGTTCCTACATACATATATACATTTGCTTATTAGAAAATTGTTGCTCTTATATTTGTTGCTGTTGTCATGCTGAGTAAATTGTTTGTTTGTTTTTTTTTTCTCCAGTAAAGGTGAACTGGACCCCCGCGAACTCCTCCACCTCTTCCCTGATCTCCTCTCCGTTCTCCCTGAAGACTTCCACTCCCGGATGGATCACCGCACCAGGGCGCAGGAGCTCCTGGAGCTGTGGCGCACGGACCCCGAGTCTCAGCAGCGCTACCTGGGCTTCCTCATCGACTATCTGCGGGCGGTCAGGAGGAGCGGGGCGGGCTGCGGGGCGGAGGTGGTGGACTGCGCCCTCCTGTGGCTGTACGTGCGAACTGCGGACAGCGAAAGCCTCGTGGAGCTGGTGGATCATCCAAACGCGTGCGCGCTGGAGAAATGCGGGCCCGTTCTTACGCAACACAACAGGTGCACACGGTTTATCCAAATGATCAAAGTCACGTATATGGTCAAATCTAACTGAATATTTCATGTCAGATTTTTTGCGTTAGGTCTGTTGCACCAAAGCCACGGGAAGTACGAGGATGCCGCGCAGGTAAGGATTTCAATACGTCTAAGGTAATGCTATGAACGTATACAAGAGTTTTCTAAGTCAAACTTATGATTTATAACGTGTTTGCACAGTTATTAGTAGAAACATATCGTGCAAGTGTCAACAAAGAACTAGCGCTAAAATAGTGAATTGAATTTCTTCTTAGTGCTGAAAATGATTTATTAATTTTGTGAGCTGCTTAATGGTGCACTATAGGGTGACCAGACGTCCCTATTTACCAAGGACAGTCCCAGTTTTGGGGCCTGTGTCCTCTGACCATAGGCCGTATAAAAGGAGTGGACAAGGCGAGTGTGACGTCACCCATAGGACTCAGCGCCGCTTACATGAGGCTCCCGATGCTTCACGGTTACAGGAGTGAATCTGGAGCCAGGTCCATATTTGGAAATCCGACCGCGTGTATCATAGCAACCACAAGAGGTTGCTATGATAGATTGATAAGATTGAGGTCGTTAAATGTTGTCCCCTTCTCACCGGGAGTGCCCGCCCTTCTCACCGGAGAGCGGTGAAGAGCTTGATTAGCTACTCACCTCAAATTAGTCTCGACGGGCAAGAATTTCACATTTGTCAAAACTACTATAAGTATTTACACATCCGTACAGAATATACACAATTAAATAGAATATACACAATACACAATTAAATGCCGAACAAGCCGTGACGAACTGTAAATGAAGCTCTATCGCTATATTTTAAGACTAACAGAACAAATTAAAAAGTACAACAACCCTAAAAAAAGTTGTCTAACAAGTTAAAGTTTCCGACACAGTTAAATCCTCAAAAGAAATGGCAGTTTTATTAATTGGATCCACTGGTTAAAGCCATGGATCTAGTTAAAGCCTGGAAAAGTCGCGCTGTCATTGGATAAATGTAAATGTCATTCAAACCTGTCCAAACGGGGCCACGCCCCCGACAGTGTTAGGGGCGGGAGAGCGGGAAAGGTGTTACTTAGCAACGAACCGGCTATCAATCAAACCTGTTGCTAACGCTAGCGGGAGCGACCTCGGGGAATGGAGGTATCTGATTGGTTCGTTATTTATCTTGTTTTAGGAACAAAATATTGAAATAAAAAAATCAGGATCATATAGAGCGGGTTAATACGAACATTTTAAGACCAAAATAACGAGGCTAACCGCAGCAGTTACAGAGAGAGAAGTGACAAGATGTTAATGTGGAGCCGGAAGAGCCTCCTGTCGCACTTATTTGGCACCAGTGGCTAGCGCGTTAGCTACGTCCATTCATATATACAGTCTATGCCTCTGTCCCATCAAAATGATCCAAAACCAGTGATTTGTCCCAGTTTTATACAGGCAATGTCTTATTGCCAACAATAATGAAAGGAAAAAATAGTCATTTGTTGTGGTAAAATACAGAAAATCTGCTTAAAAATGACCAAAACACAAAGAAAATGTGATTATACTGACTCACGTGTTAGTCATGAATGGGCTGAGGGCAGAACTATTTTCCTTAATTACCCACTCGCTTCACAATTTTATTATAATCACCAGAAACTGGGGGTGTCTGAGTTTTTTATTTTGAAAATTTGGTCACTTCATGCAGCTTCTAAGATGGAGGGTCTGCTACTTGCTTGTCTCCATGGTGATTGAATTTCCCTTGCACTTGTTCAGTTACAGATGTTTTATTGCTCAAAAATACATGAAAAACATGAATTATTACCATGAGCAGGCTCGCTTCTCCATAGATCTGACAATTCACCTGTCTCCATTATGATTACAATGTTTATATACTGTAAAATAATAAAAAAAATACTGTGATATTTTCATGGAGATGAGCAGTTGGCAGACACTCCACCAGAAAAGTTACACAGTGTACCTTTTAAAGAATCATAAGCATAAATTCCATAAAAATTACCTTGTCTAATTATTTCCCCAGATATGAGCTAGACATGTTCAAATCAAATGTGGCTTTTACTGTACTGCTGTATGATGAATTATTCTTATATATCACAAAACATTTGACATGGTGGCCCGTTTGGTGTTTTGGTTCTCAAGACGATTATCCAATCAGAAAGCCTGTTCAAATCCAGTTGGTTCAAACCTAAATTCCTCTCTCTGATCTGATTGGTCACTACCTAAACACAGTAAGGAAAGGAAAGTAAGAGCGCAGGTTACACACAGTTCCTTTGTTCAGTCTTTATTAGGCAAATTAAGGTGCATTTATTCATTATTATTTTTATTTTTTATTACTAACTTGTGATAATAGTATTTTTTTTTTATTTTTTATTTTAACTGTAAGAATGCAGTGTACGTACAGTTCTTTTTTCACACATTTATACAGCGCTATTCTATCTTTCGATGTATTCATTGTATTCATTATTACCATTTATAGTTTTAGGGTTAGGGTTAGTTAGTTTTAGTCTTTGTTATTATAATATATTAACATGTGCACTACTGTGTCCAAATAATTTCGCTCTTGGATCTGTAAAATGTGTCTAAGTTTAAGAAGCACTAACCCCTCACACATAGTCGCCAAAGTACAACAAAAATACTCACACATGGAAGCTAAAATCAAACCCTTAACCTTTGGATCAGAGGATTTTCACTCACAGGAAATTATTTACAGCATAATTTTATTGATATTAGCTACATTTATTTTTTATTGTAAAATTAAAGTAGTTCTAGAGGAGCACTGAGAGATGATGACTCATTGTTCGATCGTTACATTTGGATCAGAACTGAAAAATACAACAAAACCAAAATTCAACATGCAGCATTCGTAATCTGTTCACATCAAAAGTCTAATTATAACCTGATTTCTGGACTTTTAATATTACATAAACTAGATCTTTGCATTTTTTCCCCAACAACATGAAACTTTTTTGAGATACAAACAAACAAAGCAACAAGAGGATACACAGACATTGCACAGACAGTTCCTTGTATTTATAGCTAGACTGGGATTGTGATTTGAACCACCAACCTTCAGATCAGAAGGAGAACACGCCAGCGGAGTCATTGTCACTATGATTCTGCACATGGGTCAGTGACATGACGCATGCCCAATTGCAGTTTATTCAGTTAAAAAGGTTCAAATTTCATAATAATTCCCCACATACCTGTAGAACCTCTGACCCCCATGGAACTAAATCATTTTTTCACAAATCCTGAATTATTCTGCCTGTTTTTTGTCCTTAAGGTGTCAAATGTTCATGTGGTGCGACCGCCTGCCCTTAATTGATGAATTTTAATCTTCTTTATAATGACTCTAAATCTAATCACATTTATTTTCTTTCTTTTTTGGCATATTTTCTGAAGTGACCCACATGAAATTTCATCTTTCTCGAATAGATATTTCCCCATAATATTCAAACAAATATTGTCTGAGCGTGTCCATTTTTTCCAAATCTCACATTTTCATGTTTTCATATCTTAATCTCATGTTCATATGACTCAGAAGTTAGATTAACATTTTTAAGGTCGTAGCCAATTCATGCACATAAAAAAAACACTGAAAATGCTTAATATAAATGTCAAACATAGATTTATGTACCTAACATTGTAAATATTTGAAAAAGTTTAATAGAAACTAGAAAAAATCCTTCGTCATTGCATCTTTCACTGAGTCTCTTGTATGGACAGAGTTGGGTGGAGCTGGCCGAGGGGGTTCACACAGACCCGTCCTGCCCCCTGTCCCCCTCTGAGGTCCTGGAGCTCGTGGTGTCCTCAGTGAGACACCTGGAGGACATGGATACTGTGTGGAAGTACACAGAGAGGATTCTGCACAACAACCAGGAGGTACATGCACGAAAATCAGCAGCTTCACATATATTTTTTAAGGACCCATATCACACTAGAATCTTTTTTTCACCCTAAGAACTGCCCATTTCTACTGAACAAAAGATAAAAAGCATTTGAAAACTACTAGACAAATAATAAAGGGTAACTCAGATGTGTGAATGAAAGGAGGTAACAATATAAAATTTTGCGTAATATAGGATCTTTAAATTTTAAAAGAAACAATATACATTATTTATAGAGTCGAATCACTCAGCATATACTCTTATTCATTATTTATTCAATACTTAAATTATTGATGTGCACTCAGCTGAATTTTGACTTTAAAGGTACATTTTCTAACCACATTTATGCAGATGTAGGTGCAGCAGCCAAAAATGAACTCAAGTAAGAATAACATTACTTGAAAATTATATTTATGTGGAATCCAAATCCAGATCCACTATTTCTATAGCACATTTTACAAATAAAACAGTTTCCAAAGTCCTGCACAGAAAATGAAGACAAAAAAAAGGTAAATTGTTAAAAAATTGGTCATACCAGTCATAAAACAATAAAACCAGGGAAGCAAAATAGGTGCTTTTTTGGCTTGTTTTAAACCTGTTTTTATTGAGATAAGTCCTGCTGTTACTTGGGAAGGGAAATACTGAAAAAAGTTGTACCTGGTATGAAAAGTTTGAGAAGGAATCTTACATAAAGAACTGAATAAATTTGTATTTTCCTACTTATTTCCACATGTTCAAATTATCCTGTTTAAGAAGAATGATAGGTGTAATTGGTGAATTACTTTAATAAACAATATACATAAATCTGTGATATTGGAATGTGATATCCAGCTTCAGTCCAAAGATGGAGAAATTGAGGCCTTGCAGAAACAGGTCACTCAAATCAAGGATGAGCAAAAGGTCCAGGTGCTCCACATTATGCAGGACTCACAGCACTCCATACTGGAGAAAAGGTACAGAGCTCTGAAGCGACTGTTAAAGAAGCTGGAAGGGCAGCGCTCCCAGATGCGCCAAAGGAACAGTGCTCTGGAGGACGAGGCTGAAAAGGAGAGAAATGTGAGCGCTGAGCTATGGCAGGACAACGCCACCATTCTGAAATCCTGTTGTCAGCTGAACATGGAGCGCTCCCTGCTGGAGGAGCGACTCACCACGCTAGAGGAGATAGTGAGCCTCTCACAGGAAGAGTGCCTCCTGCTGGACAAAAAGAACAGTACCCTAAAGCAGGAGGTCAAGCAGGAAAAACTTGACAGAGCGGAATTACTGAAAGACAAGTCCGCACTGTTGAAGACCTGTGAGGAGCTGAAGATAGAGTGCTCCCTGCTGGAGGACAAATGTGGATCACTAGAGCAGGGAGTGAAAAGGTCAGAAGAAGAGCGCTCCCTGCAGGCTGAAAAGATCAGTGAATTACAGCAGCAGGTGGAGCTGGAAAAACAAAACCAAACGGAAGGAAGTGGTACAGGAGGCTCTTGTGGATCTAGATCCTCTCAATCCCGTCACTCTTTTAAAAACATGATTAATAAACCATAGCAAAAAAGAAAAATGTAATAATATTTATGGTATTTGAAATTTAGACCACTCACTTG
>KN493844.1:6229-29704 GCA_000787155.1 Scartelaos histophorus | reverse complement strand
TCCCTACACCAGCTCAGTGATTCAGAATATGGGTTCATTTAGTGTGTTTGAAATGTGAAGATGTAGATCAGACTAGTGTGTTTGGTCCATACCTCCACCAGTCCTTGTAATATCCTCACAAAGATGACACACCCGTAGTGCACTCGGGCAGCAGATGGAATAAACATGTTCAAGGTGGACGTAAGCACAATGGCAGCACCGAAAACCCTGTGTAAACCATTATGTGTCAGTGAAGAACAATAAACACATAAAAATGGCCATGTAAAATGCATAGTTAACACATAATAATTTGGTCCACACCATAGACATAAAGAAGTACTTATATTTATACTTATATTATTATTTATTCTACATATTTACACTCTATGGTCCATATATATTAAGCATTTCAAGATGAATGCACACAATGTGGAAATACTGATTTGAAATAACCTTTAAAACAGATGCGCTCTCCCTCACTCACATTAAAATGATTGCTCTAATTACTTAATAATACTTAAAATTACTTGATAATGCTTTATTCTTCTGTAATCTAAAGTATATTGGAGTATTTTTTTCATTTTCTTCCAATTTTAGGCTACTAAAATAATTATGAATAGACTTAAACTGACAGAAGGATGACTGATAATAATTCAGATGGGCATTTACAATTCGGTTGTCTTAGATTCTCTGCGTAAACATCTGTTAGTTGGATTCAATAGTGGTGCGTGGCGCTGAATCAGAAAACAGTCATTACGCGCGCCACGTTTCCCTCAGCGTTTTGGCCGCGCGGTGGTTGCCAGGTCTCTGAACATAAAGGATTAGACACGGTGCTGTCCCCGGGGAGCTCATTAACAAGAGAAGGCACGCCTGCTACGTATCAGCCAAATCCTCATTTTATCTGCTCTGAGGTCACGCACCCTCCATCCAACCCAGAGTATCAAGAGTCTCCCGTATCAATAATAATATGTGGTAAAAAATGCTCCAACTGCACAATGTGACCTACCTGTTGGCAGCTAATCTTGAAGAAATGTAGCCTCCTGGTATTTGAGTGACGATGTACCCCCAGAAAAAGGATCCATGAATCATCCCCACAGTCTCGGGGTCCCAGTTGAATTTGGCTTTCTAAAAATATAACATTGACTTTTGAGCGTTAATGTGTATTTTTTGGTTTAGACAACACAGTATTTGAAATTGCAGGCCTTATAGTTTCATTTTTAAGGTATAGAGGTATAGGTTAATGATAAAATCCAGTGTGTGTGAGGTTTTATGTTCTTTATGGGTTCATTATGTGTACAAAATGGCTTTAAGTTTCATTTTATAAAAGGGAATTCTCTGTGATGGGGGCGGGACTTGGGGGTACCTCCTTGACGATGATTTTGCCGTTCTCATGGACCGTGCGGGGATTGACCATGCTCACGATGGCCACACCCAGGTTGCAGCGGATCCCAAAGGAGATGCAGAAGCCGAGGCCGCTGAGGATCGCGATGATGTATCTCCGTGGCAGCCCGAAGCAGGTGCAGTCGCACAGCGGAGCGCGGCGCTCCTCGTCTCCGCGGGGTCTCCCGTCCTCCGTCAGCTCGATGGCCTCACTCGTCTGCTGCTTCTTCTCCAGCCGCCTGCACCACACAGCTTTTTATCATTCATTCTTTGGTTAAAGCGAAAGCTGATGCGAGGCTTCAGCTCCAAATTTCACCGTCTTACAATGTGGAGAAATAGCTAAGTAATGTGACTTATTGATGCTGATGTTTGCTGAATACTACATTTGCAACTTCAGTGTCTTGGCCCAAAAGGCCTCATTGAGTCTCCAAAATAAAAAAAAAAGGCCTGCTCTGGTGAAACTCGTCTTTCTCCCCCTTTTATTTATCTTATAAAATGTTCACTTTCAGAAAGCCATAGTAATGACCTTCATACCGCATTGCAGCAGCATAAGGACAAAGCAGCTCCATAAATGCAGCTTTTAATTTGTTTCTCGTGCGTAAAATGGCGCTTGTCTTCTCTGTGTCACACATTTCGTTTAAATACATTTTTATCAATCATTTTAGGTTTGCCTGTGATCAAGAGACCCTAAGACCTTTTTGTCCTGGGTATGTCATATGTTGAAAAGCTTTTTTCTCTCTCCTTTTGAGTCACGATGCTGCTGCAGGATGTTCTGCGTTGCATCTTTTTTTCATCCCTCAACAATATTCTGTATTTGACATAATATGTAGAAAGGATATTATCCTTTTGCTCACTCACATTTAAACCTCATGTGAAGGCTAATAACTTACTTGACCATAACGAATAAACATGTGCACATTTCAAATGTGTTTTCTCCGTGAATCTAAATCCATCTGTCTAAAGCCAAATCAGTGAATAAACCCTGCCTTAATCCAGATTGATACACACTGTAATAGATATCCTCAGACCCTGTGTCACGACTCGTTGTGTTGCATTAATTATTAAAAACAGCTCGAGCAGCTGCTGAAGGGGCTGTCCTCCAGGGAAATATCACATCCTTAAATATTCGATCCCACATCACGTCTGTAATCCATCTTTGGTTTCGTTTCCGAATATTTTTACAAATCTTTTCCTAAACGCAGCTCAGTTATTTGAGGCGATGTGCTGTGTAAAAATACTCTTACCTGTACAGCTGGCCCAGGGCCTTCCCAGCGAGCTGTTTTATCCCCTCTTTGGAGGTGGGGAGAGCTCCTTCTTTTCCTGACTCCATATCCAATTTTTTCTAGTATTCAGTTAGGCTATAATAAAAAAATATACAGCAAATAGCATATTGTTTAAATATAAATCCAACGGGGCGCGTCTTTCTTTCAGCAGAACGTCTCCAGTTGAAGCGGGAAAAGACACGTTCAAGATGAACGAGCTGTCTCCACAGTCACATAAGTCCGCATTTGCAATGTTAATCCATTCACTGCCATTCTGAGATCCACACGACGAAAAAACATGAAAATGAAAATAAAAAGTTGCGGGTCTAAGCAGTGCACGGGCTGGTGTTCCCGCGGAGGTGTGTGCCCTTTGTGAGAGGATCACGCTTCAGCACCACGGAGAGCGCCTCTACCTGTCAGCAGCCCCTCCTCCTCAGCTCCACGCGATGTGTTACTCCCAAAGCCTGGACACTATTGCATAACTTACATCTAGGAGTAAAAAATCCTATTTGAGTGATTTTAATCGCTAACATGACTGTTACGCACGTTTTACATAGGCGAGGCCTTATGGTTTTAATTAATGCAATCAGCCTATATTATTTGTAGTTATTACTCTTGAAACTTCTCCTAACTAATAAACAGTTTCCGTCGCATGCTTTATTTTGTCTCTTGTAGGCTCTTATATAGGCTATAAAACGTGTCCCAGAAGCCAGAGAGATTTCAGAACGCGTTCCACCACTAGAGGCAGTGTTGTTAAATTAAAATAAATAAATAAATAAAAAATACTGAAAGTAAATCAGATCAGGGTCACAATCAGTTTCTTTGAGTGGAGTATATTCAGTAGCACTGTCTTTTAATGTGTTTGCTCATATATCCCCGGTACATATTGAAACGCGCACCTATGACTATGACTATGAGCCTTATTACTTAATGGAAAGGGGCGCCATCTAGTGTCCATTCATATACCTACGGATTCATTTTTTCATTCACAACATTTTTCTCAATCAAACTGTTCAAATTCTATGGAAAATATTTTGGTAATAAACTATGGTTACACAATCATTTGTAAATGTAGGCTATATTTTTATTTTACATATTATCATGATCAGTTTATAGGAATAAACAGTAAACAGCCTGCGGTACAAAAAAGAAATGCAAAGAAAAAACATTAATATATTAGATTATGATAAAAGTGAGGTGTTTTTTTTTCCTCATTTCACTTTGAAAACAGCCATCTTGAAAAGGAGAAAAATAGTTATTTAAGGCATTTGAGTGTACAAATAATGCATAAACTTTATGCTAGATTCAGGAATAGAAAAAGACAGATTATGATATTGACAAATACTGCATTAAAATAATGATATTAAATAATACATTTCAATTACACCTTACATAATTCTTGTCTATTCAATTCATAATATTCATCATTTATTTAGAAAAAAAAGTTGTATAAAACTAAAAACAAAATCACTTTCAACCAAAAACTGCATGTATCAAGTGCTCTGTGCAAACATAAATCACATCTGGAGTCTTCTGACTCTTCTGACAAATTCAAGATACCTTTTCATTAACAGCATTATGTTTTATAGAGGCACATTTTCTTTAGTCTTTCTGTTAATATTTTTATAACATGCACTACCAGATGCTGCAAAACAAATGGTTCACACAGGACCAATGATCCTACTGCTCACATCAGCAACAGTGAGCCACTTCTTCATATAATCCTACTTCACATGTTACTTTATACTTTGCATAACATTATTTTGTTAAATAACATAAAAGGTAATTCATAGGTTAAGGCAGAACTTGTCCTGTAGCATTTTAAATAAATAGATTAAAAGCATGTGTTTAGCACAGTGATATTTGTCTTACAGTAAATTCTGGTACTGTCCATAACATAATAAAAGTATTAGCAACGTAAGGATTTAATTCATCTTTGGTATCAGCATGCGAGGGCATTTTGAGCTGTATGCATCATTTTACAACTATATAACTCTTGCAATATCTGTATTTCTAATGAAGTACAGTTGCACCCTTGGGTGGTAAATTGTCATATTATACTTCAGCAGGTCTCTGGGTCCCACCCCTCGTGTCATTTCATCCTGGGCTAAAGACGATCTGAAACAAAATCATTGTTTGGTATTGTTGGGTATATCATTGGCGGGCATGTGCATTCTTCTTCTTCATGTTTTTGGAGCTGCATTTTAAGCTTTTCTACTTCATAGTTGTGTAGATATTCTTGGACTAAGTATCGCTCCCTCTTCACTCTGGCTCTCACTTCAGAAGGCACGTCCGAAATCAAACGGGCCACCACAAACTTGACCATGAACACAACATGCTGCAAGGAAAAAAACATTTACTTTAAATATACAATATTTATAAGTCATCTTTTTAAAAAATCCCATTACCTCCATGATAATGATGAATGCCAGCTTAGCAGCCAAGATGTGCCAGAACTGTATGGTGTGTTGGTACTCTTTCTCATGGCCAGAGGGATAGCGATAATCACGGTACCTAAATAAAATGAACATACACTTAAAAAACTTCTTTTAACCATAACCTATATTTATTTAATGTTGTTTCATTCATGGAGTTGTGTTTTGTTTCATTCACACATGTTTAACACATAAAACACTGCATATTTAGAGTTCCTCCCTAAAAACAGAAAACACTCTGTACCTAACTTAAGGTAAAAGGAGCTGTTAATTTGAAAACAAATGCATCACAAGGTGGAACAGAGCATTTTGAGTAATGCTGGTTTTTTTAAGCTGTCTGTATCCCCAAACATGGGTCAGTTATACAAAACACCATGGAGGTAACAACATTATAACATGGTTACTAATCACAAAAGCCGATTTTGTGTAATACCGAACCTTTCAAAAAAAACAATAATGTTTCAGATCACTATTGCATATATACTTACTATAATAAACCTACTATAGTAAATACTCACTATAATAAACCTGTCTGCTGGGTTGTGAAAGTGTGTTTGTCATTTAACATATTTATACTGTTTATTTAGGCTATAGTTAACCCATGAATGTAACATCCAGTACCTGCAGGTAGTGATGGAGCTGTTAAACCAAGAGGGATTTTCTTCATCCTCAGGGCGATTGTCCGTATGAAACTTGGTGATATTGAACACGGACAGGCTGTTGTTGATGTAGCCCTTCATCTGGCCGTCGTTGTAGGCGTACATGTAGACCAGCCGAGGGATCATATCAGACGTGAAGGCCACGATAAAGGCCTGCAGACAGGAAAACACATTTTGGTTTCAGAGTCTGAATTGTGTAAAATAACCGAGAGGCAGTATTATAAGAAGTTGTAATATAAAAATGCATGGTTTCAACAGAAGGGAACAACAAACACACTTATGACAAAGCTTTTTATGTTTAAGTGTTTAAATCTATCTATAGTACCTGAGAAAGCAAACACATTAACTTAAATATAATAGTTAATTTTAACAACATAGTTAAATGTAAAGAGAAGTGTGAAGTTGTAAAATAAATAACAGGGTTTATGGCCCTAACATTATTAAGAAACAACTTATCTTATTTTGAAATAATAAAAAGCTCAAACTTTATTCTAGTTTTGCAGTAAATAATCACTCACAGCCCATACACCTGACTAATCTATTAAGAAGGCTTGCTGTTTGAAGTACAGTACTAGCTATACCATCTCCACTGTGCATGATCCTTCCTCAACATGCCAGGAAGAAACTTTGTTATTTTGTCCTTAGATCCATTACTGACTTTAATTATTCAAGTACAATAAGTGTCGACAAATCCCTTACATTAGTGACCACGGAAAGAACAGCCATTCCGTTGAGGATTTCCTCCCAGGCCCCGATGCAGTGAGCTTTGGACGCCACAGGACGCCTGAACTGAGTGGTGAGTTTCCAAGCGTCAACTCGAACCTCGATGATGTTATTGAAGAGCGCCAATAGTGGAGCCAAGGGGAAGGAGGCCACGAACAGCGTGATGAAGCCAAACTGGATCACTGTATTGAAGCAGAAATATATGATAGAAACAGCAACATCTACAGGCTGGTAGATAACACTACAGTTATGTGAATAAATGGCATGATTACAGATAAAACATTTGTCAAATACTACCAGTGCTAGTAAAAAAAAAAAAGCAATTTTAACTATAATAATACAGCTACAATGAGAATAATATGAGTGTATAATACAGCAACAAAAAGTATGCAAGCACTGAAATAATAAATGCAATAATTTAATATTAGAATTTTTTTGACATGTTACACTATATTTAAATATAATACATGATCAGTGCATTATATTTAATTATAATACATGATCAGTGCATTGTATTTAATTATAATACATGATCAGTGCATTGTATTTAATTATAACACATGATCAGTGCATTGTATTTAATTATAATACATGATCAGTGCATTGTATTTAATTATAATACATGATCAGTGCATGTTATCCATCTTTACCCATTTCCAGGTATTCATCAAAGAGCATCAACTGTCCAAACGGCTGGAGGTCGTGGTCTTGCTCCCAGCGACTGTACAGACTCTCTGGATGACATCGAGCTTTCCTGCTACCCCACCAGTTCATTAACCATCTTTTAAAAATATTAATATATTAATTAGACAAAGTGCAAACGTTTATTAACCATGTGAGTAAAATAAAGAGAGTAAAATAATACATACGGCACCAATGCTTCCTGGATGTTGCCCCACACCTGTTTGCCGGTCATAACAATTACGAGCTGCGTTGTGAGTTCGATCAAACAGCCACCGGGATCACACTGAAGCAAAATATACAGATTCAGTGTTATCTCATCAAAATAAATGAAATTAAAAGAGAAAGACATGAACAAAACAACTGTACCTCCTCATTTCTAAGATCGGTCCCAAAAAAGTAAGCATACTGTCCGGGGTAACCTACAAACTTTCCCTTGAAGAACGCCACATAGAAACAAGAGGAGTAGTAGTTCACAAATTGGAAGAGAAACATCTTCACCGTCAGCTTGTTCTCATACTCCAGGTGTGTCTTTGGGATTTCTGTCATGGTAAAGTACAAATATTTTAAGGAAATAAAAAGATAAAAACATAGGTTCGAAATGTGTCTTTTGTTCTGACCCTTACCCATGTCAGTAATCCAAATAGCCACTCTCTCATACATAAGATTGAGTATCATGATGATGACAAAGTTGATACACGAGGCGGTGACAGATGTGGCCAGCTGTGGGGTGATGTAGGGTCCCACTACGTGCAGCTGGTTGGTGGGACTGTCTTTCATGATACTGGCAAACGCCGCGTATACAGCCAGGCGATATGCAATCACCCCCACGATACAGGCAATGATCAAAGTTATCTTCAGGACAGAGACAACAGTGACAATGTAGAAAAGCAAATACAAATAATAACACATAATTACACTGTTGCCCATGAATGAAGTGTATTTCAAAGACTAGGACAGACGCAAAGAGAAAGTGTTAGTATTTTTATTGAATTAATTAGTTTTGGTGCTCAGACCCCGACAGGAGACATTGTGATGAAGGACTTGGCCTATAGATGAGGCAGAGGAGAGCGGTGGGGACCATGAAATGATGAGGAAAGTGAAGGGGACGATGAGATGATGAGGAGAGTGAATGGGTTTATGAGACGATGAAAAGGGAAGCTGGAGAGGAGGTGGGGAGCGGCACACACTGAAGAGGCCATGGAGCTGCAATGGAGGTTTAAAGTTTAAAGGAGGAGGTGTGGCGAGCAACGGGAAGTATTTGGAGCGAGGTGATGAAGGCTGAGGAGCAGATAAATTCTAGTAGTGCAGTAGGGAGTTAGTCTTCCAGGCTGAATTTACGCTAACTCCATTTTGAACATGACTGGTTTACAAATATTATATTGTCTAGGGCATCTCTAGCAATTCAGTTTCAGTGTTGAGAAATGCACAAACTTACAATATATTTAATGCCAACTTCATGGACAACAGTTTATTATTCAGAAGTATAACATGCTGATTCAACATGCTTAAGTGATACAAACAAAAAATAAAAGCAGCCAAAAAACACATAATGAAATACAACTAATGGATCAAATGTGAAATAGTGGTTTTCAAGTGAGTCATTTTTAACTTTTTTTTTCAGTATCTCTTTGAAATACTTGAAGGTCGTACCTGCACTTGAGAACCACAATATTTAAAACAAAAAATACGGTGCTCACCCAGAACAGGACTGTAGCTCCCGACAGACATGTGCGTACACACTTGCTTGTTAAAGGTAAGTAAGGCTCCACTTCCTACGTCATGAGCAAAGCACGAACACAAATGAGTCACACAATGTCCTGAAAAGACAGTATCTCTAGGCCATGTTATTTTGTTGTCTTGACAATAACAATTAAATCTTGAATCTCACAGTAAAAATCTAAATTCTCCCAATCGGTGCTTTTTATGACAACAAAAATGTTGCAAACCGACCCTCTGTCTTTCCAGTCACATCTGTTAAACACATTGCCACAAAACATGACCCTGTCTAGACTGGCATTACCTTACCCAAAATACAACAGCCACCCAGCAAATTAACAGTTTCGCCATAAGACTCGGGGCAGTCCTGTTAAGAACCCACTCCAGTTCCTGATGATTAGAGGCAAATTAAAGTACCTCCTTTTACAAGTCCTAGTCTACTCAGAACACCTTTTCATTAAAGAACCGTCTGTGATAAATGAATGACTGCAACAAGACAAACCAAAAATATCATGAGTAACTGGTGAGGGAAAGGGTCACAGACACCTGAGTGATCACGTTGAGTTTGCGCTCATTGCACTTGGTCTCGTACTCAGGCCGGAGCTGCAGCCGCTGCTGCTCCTCCTCAAAGTCCACCAGGTCCCACTCGTACTCCAGACGGGCCTGACGCCGCTTCCAGAACTCAAGGAACAGGGTCACTGCAGGGAACATCTGAGGCCGTCAGGAATCTAGACTCTCATAAACTCAGATTCTAGTTTAGCACCAATAATTAATTGTTCAAATCATGAGGATTTTTAATCTTCAGTTTCACTTGAAACATGAACTCGGTACAAGCTGTTTTCAAGACTCTCTGGAGCAATTAATGCTTAGCATCCACTAGGTGGTGCTCTTAATTAATATACATACATAACTTACCCCATATTCCCATGAAGATGGCAAAGAACACTGTTCCAACATTGTCAAATAGATGTGATTGCTGAAAAGAATAAAATGTATGAGCCACATGATATTCATTAAAAACCACAGTGTACAGTGCACTAACCCAAGAGGAGTTACATATTTTACTGAGTTTCCAGTAGCCACATTTTCTGTCACAAAGTGGGCACATGACAATGCTGCCCCCAATGTCCTCGCTACAAATCTCCTTACTGAAAGAAAGAAGATTTGCTGATCACAGTGTTACACAATTCTTAGTGTAAAACATGTGGAATGTTAATGCCAGAGTTACCTCCATTCATTCTCCTCATAGGTCAACAACCCATAGACAAAACAAATGGTGCCCACAACTGCAGCAAACAGCAGCATCTCAGTGTAGAAGCCCAGCCATGCAAAATAAAGACCTATTTTCTCTCCATAATATTTCCTGTTGACAATAAAATAAGTTGCTGTTAATAAAACATGATGTAAACCTAATTATTATGTGAATACCACTTCATGTTTACCTTATTAGATGAATTGGCTGCTCCTTAAAGAAACATAGAAATCTTGCCCAGTATTTGTAAAGTTTGTATCTATCACTTTCACAGTTGGAATAGCTGGAGCTTTTCCAGTATCTGCACTGCATGGAGGGAGAGTGAGAATAATCTTTTTAGTGCATTATATCAAGTTACTAGAACATATTGCTGCTGTTACAACAAAAGATTTTCCTCCCTTGCCGAGGCAGAAATACTTCAAAAGGACTTACATCATGGAGTGGAAAGGCAGCAGTGTAGGTGCCGTTGTTCAGCAACCTTTTTATTCCTATTTTATCCCTTTGACAGTCATGGATGTATGAAGTTCGAGACAGGATGTAATAAACCTGCACAGAAACAGGAGAAAAACCAACACTATTATATGAAAGTAAACACATTTAATTAATTAAGAAGGGTGCGTTCATTTCCAAGTATTACCACTAAACAGTAAAATAAATAATCCGTCAGTCATACTTTGTTCCTCTGCTTATTGGTTTCATTAGCACCTGTATTTGTGGTCTCACTAAGGTCAATATATCAATCCTATAATGTTCTGTGTACTTTTGTATACGGGAACTATTGTGAAGCATAATTTTATAGGCCAGGCCAGATACAAAAACAAGATTAAATTCTTTCTTACTATCCTGTTCCGGGTTGACGGGGGAAAGAAAGTGTCCTTGTCATCGATAAGAAAGAAGTCTGATTTGTTTTTGTCAAAGGGGGCAGTGAAGTAGTCGGGCTCAGGGTACATGATGTCTTCTGGGAGGCGGATGGGCGTGGCCAGCCAGCCCATGGGCATCTCCCTGTTCTCGGGGATGTCATTAGCCTTGAATGGGGCCTTGATTTTCAGCACATCTGCGTAGGTGGCCAAAACCTCCCACGGAGCATGAATCTTTACAAAATATGTCTTTCCATCTTCAGACTCCTGATGAGAAAATAATTATATAATATTGGAAGAAAATCAAAAGCACAGAAGATACTGTAGCTGGGGCCAAATTTAAATAAAGTGAGCAGAAATTTTACATGGCACATATACTGTATACTGTTTTACACATTCACATTACTCTTATTGTATGTATTGTGTTAAATAGTACAATCTCATGCAGTTCACTTGAAGAAGTGGAAGGTATTTGACATGATGATTGTAAAAATATTTCAAGTTCACACTGAATGTACTTAATAATCTTACAGATTTGTCTTCTGTCTCCAGCTCCAAGCCAACTTTTCTGAGATTGTCCTCGAAAATGTTCCTTCTCTCCTAAAAAGGTACATTCATTAAATAATAAATAAATTAAATAAATACAACAAATCACATAAAACAATTTAAAAGAACATCTTCTTTTTGAGGAATTATTCACACATTACTCACAGTGGGAGAGGGTAAAAAAAACAAAAACAAAACAGGACCTTTTTCTTGCTCACAAAGTGGAAAAATGTCTGTATCTAACAAGGGCAGAGGTCTTGTGTTGAATCAATGACAAGCTTTGACTCTGCTTCCCAAAGTGCTTATAGCACCAACATGTGAAGGCCAACAGCAAACTACGACCCACAGCTCTACTGCTCTAAAGCAAAGAGCCCGACTTTATACACAGTCAAAAGGCAGCCACAATATGGAAATAAAATGCATTTGAATAAGACTAACTTTTGTGTAAGGGAGCTTAGCAATTTCCTAGTACGGGTCAAACAAACAGGCTGTGTTTATCTGTGTTTCAGTAATCAGGCTTGGCTGCTGACACGCAAGGAAATCCTGTAGGGGTCTGTTCTTTTTACTCAATGATATCGATATGTGACACCAATGGTGTTACATTTTTATTTCATTTGTGATATATGGTGTTATTTCTTACCGGTTTTCTACCATCATCTTTATCTTCTACATAAGACAAGACAAAGTCGATTCTTCGCACTCCATCTCGGAAGAATATGGAATCTTTGCTCTGGTGTTGTCTGTCAATCTGTAAAATAACATACATTGTTTAAAAGGTTAAGATGGGAACAGTCATCTATAAGTCTTGTCTTCGATGCATTGCTGAAATAATTTAGTCAGATTAGATCAGTGACAAACAAAAACAGCAAACCTCTCACAGCAAACCATATTAGTTCAGATGTATAGACTACATAAATAATAAAAAATAAAAAGAGGTTTAGTATTGCATGTTCTTTTCATGTCCAAACAAAAACTAATTAAGTCAAATTTCTTGGAAAGGCAGAGAGATGTGATTTTTAAATGGATTTACTAATAGGTAATCCTAGTAATCCATGTTAGTAGCAACGTAGCAACCAGGCAAATCTTTAAAAAAAAACTGAAGTATCATCTGCAAGCTAATGCTAGCCTTGAAGCTACTCCACAGGAATGGCTCAAGGGAAAACAAACTAACAGTGCTGCACTCTGGGCACGTTCAGCTGTTCAGAACACTATAAATACCCCTTTGCATGCAATGTACTTAGCAGCTACATCAATGCATTAGCTGCCCACAGAAGCCTACACTATTGTTTGAACTGAAAAAGACTACAAATCCCACACCATTGAGCACAATTTTGTAGTCCTGGTAGAGTTAGCTAATCCAGCAGCGCAGGAAACATGAGCACTTTACCTCCATTGCCAGGTCCTTTTAAAGTAATGATGCACCAGAGGAAATACCGGATGCTGAGCTAAAGTGCCTCACAAGCCCCACCCCTGTGACTCTGACATTTATCCTCTGAAGATGCGCTGCCCCGTACAGTCCAATGATTTGGTCCCACAAGAAAAACATCAGACTTTATACAAATGACATCCGCAAACAGACGCTTTGACCATCTCAAAAATGCCATAAATACACAGCACTAGAAAGAAATGTGGACCCTTATTGAATTAAAACCCCCTTCTTCAAGAGCGAGAGAGTCATGTGATGAAAAAAGACTTTGATAAGAACAATGAAGCAGAAAGCACTGTCTGATAACCAGGGGGGACATAACAAGGTAAAAGTAGAAGAAGAAGTAAGTAAACAGATAGGAATAAACAATCAATTCATCAATTCAGCACAAATCTTTAACAAAATCACTACATTTGATATTCGATTCGCTTATTGGATCTCAAAATGTATGAGAAATGCTCTTTAAGTATATTTTTAAACAGGTGCTTCAATACTTTTAGTCTTTTTCTTGTAATAATTTAGTATTTCTTTGCTCCAGTATCAGTACTTTTACTTAAATAAAAAAAAAAGGATTGTAAAGAGCCAAATGTGTGAGATTGGGATAAGGCCATAGGGCTTTATTATATGTATTTAAGGATAATTTTATGTATTTTAGGATAATTTCAGTATATACACGTGAATGCCCCTGTAACCCCTGACCCCTGAAAGAACTGTAATTTAGTTTGCAGATTCTGGCCACATAAAAAAGTACTTCTACCACCACTGACTGCATTGATTAACCACATCAGCTAGTTTTAGTCTAAAGGTAAATATAGAAAACAACATATTTACTCAAAACCAATATGCAAAACATGCCATCTTACACACACAACTGACATACAAATAAAATACGTTGTGTGTTTAACCTCATTACCTTACATCCTTGGCAGTATGTCATGTAGTAGTAGTAGGGTGGATACTTGAACTTTAAATGAAGGCCTCTAATTTACTATAATTACAGATCGGTCATATGGATTCAGAGCGTGTGCGGTGACCTGCCCTGTTCTGTGAATCTGGCATATACGGCACTATACGTTTACAGATCCAGCCATAACTACTGGGCGTTTCAACATTCTGTATCTTCTTTTAGCAACGAGGGCGGAGATTTGTAAAAAAAATAGCCTGATATGTGGTCATTTTTCCTATTTCTTATCATGATAATTGCAGCATCCATAGTGGGGGAAAATACCATTATACATTTGCTGAAATTACTGGCGTTATATAGAAAGAAATAATCTGAATGTCAAATGCATTTGTTTTGTAATTCATTTCCTAGTTCTTACACAAGTGTTAACCTTCTAATTATTTTTGCTAATCCAGAACAACACTTTCCAAGAAGTCAAGCAGAGAATAATCTCAGGTGTGAACACAGCGGCAACAGGGACTTCTCCACGCACATTGTCTCTGTATGTTTGGTAAGTGCTGAGAAACACAGAGTAAGAAAACGGACTAAAAAGCAGACACTGACTGCACATAGGCCTGTCACAATAACACATTTTTAAGGAAGTAAAAAGTAAGTAAAAGTAAATATAGATGATTAACAATAATATTGAAACTAAGCAGATTTAAGACCCAAAAAACTATTCTAAATCTATAAAATTGTTAAAAAAAAAAAGGAACTACTTAATTTCCACCTGTAATGAGACATAGAAGTTATTAATTCTACCTTTTACAATTTACAGGTGTAATCTAATGTAATGTAAAGTGAAATCTTTTCTCTGTGGGAGATGTTATTGCTTTGTTTGGAATGTTTCGCAGTGTGGCATTAAAACCAGACCAAGTTACAGGTCAAATCTGTGGAGAGATGACCTCGCTCAGAGTCAGAAGTCTGTTTTTTGAGATATTTTTGAGCTACAGAACCACCTGAATGAATGTAAAGCTGTTTAATGTCTCACTGTGGAACATTCCAGACAGAGAAATCATGAAGTTACACAGTGCACTTTAAATCTTGCCATATAAAAATTACAAAAAATGTCTCAGTAGTGCAAAGAAGATTTCTACATGACCGAAAAACCTTGTTCCAGCTTTCATATACTGAACTGTATGTTGCAGTAATTATGGTGACAGGCCTGACTGCACATGCACCAAAGGATGCTTCACAAAACAAGGCTATTTTACCGTGCCGTACCCGGGAACGAAACTTCAGGAACAGGGCGCGTTTTCTCGAGAGCTGCGGAGGAAGTGGACAATGAGGGGAAAGCCGCACTTCATTTAACAGTAACACCAAGGACAAGACCTCAAATTCTTCTATATTTAAAGGATATTACCCGAAATTGACTGTTACGTGTTTAAGCCAAATTATGATGTTGCTACCTCCGCAAAAACATATCTTGAGTTGTGCTTTTTTTCATTCACACATCATCAGAATTCTGTTTGCATCTCTAAGCCCAAAATGCTCTGCTCCACCTTGTGATGGCAGTTTTCAAGCTCCGTTTACCTCACCAGTAAACTGAAATCATCCAAATGAATCTAGAGAAAGTGTATGGAGTTTAAAACCGCTTCCTGTATTACCACATGACATCACAAAGTGGTGAATAATTATGTATTTTATCCCATATTTCCTATAATCATATATTAGAAATGTCTGTGTGCTCAATAACCTCTGTGTGCTTTTACTGTGTACAGTTTGGCTTCCACTTGTTCTTCACTTGTTTCAGGAAAGATAATGTGGCGTCTTCTCTCAGACCAGAGAGAAACTGCAGCACCAAACTCCTGGGTGCAGATGCCGCACAAGGACAAAAGCCATGACATTAATCCTACAAAATTATATTATGCATAATTGTGTATGACGTTATTGCTGACTTTCCCCCATCCTCGAAGAGCCTTCATTCATTGTAACTGGGGACCTCTAACTAAATAAAAGCGAGGAGGCGGCAGTGGGGCCTTCAGAGCGGATAGAGGTTGTAACTGAAGTGACTCTCTCTGTTCGTTCTCCTCTGAATAATCTCTTGTCTTTCTTCTTGTATTTTATAATGTTTAGGAGGGTTTAAACCTAACAAGAGCGTTTGAGAGAAGAACCTGCAGCCTAAACGTGCAGGGTTTGTGTGTTGAACGTGCGTGCATGAAACAAAACACAACTCCAGGTATGTTTGTGATGAGGAAACAACATTATGGCATAAATCAGAAAATAGTGCATGACGGGCCCTTTAAATGCACACACACAATTCAAAAGTAAAGTTACAAGGGAAAGGATCATGCCAAAATGATCATAAATTAGTTCTACTACTATACAACCACAAACGCTCGTCTGCTAAACACACAGAGAAACAGTGGGGTGCTCCCGCGTCCCCCTTACCCCAGTCAAAGTTCTGATTCGGTCTAAGGCCGGGCTCTCGCGCCGTGGACTGTCACTGTGGTCAGACGAGGCCACAGAAGCCAGGCTCCCGCTCAGAGACTCACACGTGTCAACAAACACTTCAGGAGGGACAGAAAACTTGATGTGTGAAAAGAAGAGGAGCATTTTAGAGTTTACTGCAAGATATTTGGCAAAAATATAAGCGTTAGGAAGGGGATTTGATCACAAACTGCAACATTAAACCTGACCAAACAAGCCTGTACACACATAATCTGATGTATGAATACAGCATCATGAGATTGAATGGGACTAGTTTTACTCATTGATTTAATAATGAATAATTGCATTAATATACACTGTATTTGCCATGAACGCCTCCCACAAACATATTACCTCTTTGTGTGGGTCAATGTTTTTATGTGCATTGTCCCTCATAAATAAACACATAAACTAAATTAAACACAGGAAAATTATCTTGTGAGATTTATTTTTTTTTGACTTGGACAAATTTAAGATTATTTGGACACAGTAGCTCAAACATCACAATAAATGCAATAACAAAGAGCAAAAATATAAATGTAATAATATATTCAAAATAAGTAGCAAAAATAGCAAGACACTGGTGTCAAATAAAGCATAAATATACAAATGTGTATGTAGAAGTACAATTAAATACAGAAATAAAGTAATTTTCTCCCTACATCTTAGCATCTGGTTTGGACAAAAAGAGTAAAACACTGAGAGAAGCCATAGTTTAAAAAAAAAAAGGAACTGTAAAGGCCAAAACTGTGAAATACACAACTGCACAATTCAGTTATTATAAATTATGTTAAAATCTCTTTCTCATGAAACTCTGTCCTGTCTCACCCATAAGGATTATTAAGAAATATAGAGATCATCCCTAACATTATGATCATTAACAGGTAAAGTGAAAATCATGCATCTGTTCCTCAGTGCATTTGTTATTTGGTGTCGTCTACTATTTAAGCAACTAGGAAACATATAAAACTCTGTGGTAATGGTGGAAAAATAAGGAAACACTTGACCCGTTTGTGCCCGACAAAAATGGCCTGGCCTTAATGATGATATTGATGCGTCCTCTTCAGTTTATGCTGTGTAATATATAACACAGTTTTATGGTGCACTGTGTGGGATGCACTGGCTGCTTTGTCTTAGAAAAGAGGAAGTTCCTACTTTAGGCAAATCCAGCTGCACCAAATCAAACAAATGTTCAGGGAGGATAACTATGTAAAGGAAAATTACATTATAACATGAGTAATTGTTAATATCAAAATGAAATGGTGCATGTGAATGTGTATGAAAGGTGAAGTAAAATGTGAATAAGTAAATCAATAATAAAGAGGAGCTAATTATAATAATACATTAACAGTATTTGTGCTTTGTGAGAGTTTGTTTTACCTCTGGTCCGTCATGGTGGAAGGAGCCAATGCCTTCATTTGTGTGCTGTCCATAGCCATTCGCATCATCTGCAAAATCATCAATGAGAATTACATGAGAGAGTGAACTGGAGTTAATCGCATCCAAAACAACAGGATGTCACCACTTTGGAAAACAGGCAGCGACTGGAAAGGGAGTTTCTGATGGTGCAGTGATAGACTCTTCACTCTATATCTGTGCTGCTTTTGGAACACACTGTTTGCATGAATGTAATCAAGTAAAAGGAGTAAGGTTCTGTACTTAAGTTAATTATTTAGGTATCTGTACTTTACTTTAGTACATTTTTTAAAATTATCAATTCAGTTGTTTCTGTTGAACAAAATCTGTATCAAAATCTGTATCAAAATCTGTATCAAAAACAGCACAAATCTGTATCAAAATCTGTATCAAAAAAAGCACAAATCTGTATCAAAATCTTTATCAAAAACAGCACAAATATGTATCAAAATCTTTATCAAAAAAGCACAAATCTGTATCAAAATCACTACATAATCAAGTAAAGTAGATTATTTCATGTGATTTTTTACTTTCACTTGAGTGTGTCTTTGCTCCAGTGTCTGTACTTGTGCTTAAGTAACAAAATTGAGTACTTCCACCACTGGGCTCAATCATATAAAGTAATAAGAAACTTTGAATGCAGAGTCACGGCATCTGGCAAATTTCATTGGTTTTCAAATGAGAGATTCTACGAAGGGTCATTTACATAAGCAAATACGAGGGTGTAACAAAGACAAGATAGGTCCTTTAAACAAAGCAAACTCTTTAACGTTTAGACTCTTTTAAAATCACTAAATGGGCGAGTTGAAAGCTGCTATGTTTAAAGCAGAAGATAATTGACGGTGCCTGTAATGTTATATTTAGTCTGGGGCTGGTCCCAACTTACACTGACCTCTTAACCACCACTGCCCTGTAATAGCCCAAGTGAACCAGTGTGTGAGCAGATCATCGTAACACACCCAAAGAGTACAATGGTTTAGAAAATACACAAAACCTGATCAAAGTATCTAAACTTTATACCAGCATTGCAGTTTTCTTGCTTTTGACCTCCAAATAAGCAGCATTTTAAACATTATTTTGCACCAGTTACTACTCTTTTCCTTTTTTATTACATTTTTTTACTACATGGGTCAATGACATGACGCTTGTCCAATTTCTTCAGTTAAAAAGGTTCAAATTTCACAACATACCAGTAGCACCTCTGACCTCCATGGAACCAAATCTTTTTTTTCAGGAATCATTCGATATTCTGTATGTTTTTTGTGCTTAAAATGTTAAAATGTCATTTGGTGGAACCTCATTTTTAAACTTCTTTAAAATTAATCTAAATCTAATCTAATTTATTTTCCTTTTTGACATATTTTGTAGTGTTTTGTAGTCCCATATGAAATTTCAGCTTTCTTGAATAGATATTTCCCCCATAATATTCAAATAAATATTGCCTGACATGTCCATTTTTTCAAATATCATGTTTTCATGTTTTCATGTTTTAAAATATCAATATTATGTTCATATGACTGAGAAGTTAGATTAACATCCCAACCATGTTTTAGAAAATAAAGGTTTTAAATTTAAGGCTCTTCTCGGTCACCACATGAGACATTTTTAAGGTTGCAGCCAATTCATGTTCATTAAAAAAAAAAAAAAAAAAAAAAAACTTAAAAATACAGTGTTATTTTTAAAAAAAAAGAGCTTAATATAGATATGAAACACAGATTTATTCAGATCTGACATTGTAAATATTTGGAAAATGTTCAATAGAAATTAATTTAAAAATTTGCCTGTTGAAAATCCTTATACGTCATTGACCCACATATTCTGCTTAAATGTGTGTATGAATGTGAATAAACCTCGAATTAATCAAAAGGCTCCATAAAGTTTAATGTTTATGACTGTAAATCATATATGGATATTATTAGTCATGTATTCAATGTAATTTGGTTTAAATACAGTTCAAATCTACATCTAATCTCAAGGAATATTACGTAAAAACAAAGAGCTGAGCATATTTCTGCACAGTTGGCCACAGTATGGAGGTCCGTCATTCGCTTCTGTGTTTCCTCCTCCACAGTTACATCTTTGTTCGACTGTGAGCAGCTGATTACACAAATGCCACAAGGCTGTTTAAATGTGTTTCTATAGTGACTTCAGCCAAACTACTTCCTTTTAAACATGTAAAATCCCCAGACACAATTTACAGAATGATGCAAATCTTAATCCCAGTTTCACTTCCAAGTATTGAAACTTTCTAACAGGAAGAAGTCAAAAATCTGTAGTTTCACACACACAAACTAATACTGGAAGTGAAAATGGAAATGAACTGAGAGAGTCACTGCAGATGTTTCTATCCTCTACATTTTCATTTATTCTAGGCTTACAAGTTTTGAAAGTTCTTCCTGATGCCCTCCCTACATGGGCTAGTAGGGACTGACATGAGCAAAGCAGCAGCAGTGAGACTTTGTGAACTGATTTGTATTTTAATGTACATTTTCAATTGTATTTTGAAATAAATTACAGAATAATTCATTATGAACAAAAGCTGGGACTCCTTCTCAGAGCTGCTTTTATTGTTAGTAGCTTGGACACATGTCTTGACAACATAGCTGGACTCTAAATCAAACTTTGCATTGATTTCCTGCAAACTCATTAAAAATTTAAGTGAGATGGAAAAGGTAAACAGTGCATATGCAGTCGATAAACCGACCGCTCCATGGCAACGCCGACTGCAGGTTTAGTCCTCCTTGTTTTACTCTACAAGGCCTATATTATGGATCTCAAAAAGCACTGGGCCGGGCATTCATTTCCATGAGTCAGCAAAGATAATGCAACGTGATTCGGGCTCTATTCTAGTCCACACAAGGCAAAAAGAACCAGCAGAAAGTCTAAGCTATTTGTTAAGAGGTGTCGTTTAGATAAAACTGTGGATTTGGGGTTTGTACTGGTGGTTAGAGTGGCTGTCTGTCATGACCAAGTGTTTCCAGTCAACAGGCCAGCTGCTGTTGGGTTTAGCCAGAGCCACTGCTAGAAAATAAACACATTCACATGTACAGGGACAAACTGAAACATGGAAAAACCTTGTGAGACTTGAAGTAGTGCCCTACCAGCTTTCACTTTCACATGGTTACTTATAGAAACTATGACAGCTATTAAAGCAATCTGTCCCCCAATCTGTCCAGGCAGAGCAGGCACCAATGCTATTTATAGACACAGCCAAGTTTACATAGGTCCAGAGTTAGTGGGGGAGTAGGTATAATGAAGGAACTACAGAAAAGCAATGTTCTCCAATTCAGTAGTAGAATATCACCTTTTTCAACGCAAATCAGAGCTTGAACTTGTTTGAAGTTTATCCGAGATATGTTCACAAAAGTAACAAAGTTGGCAGTGCGGCCTTCAGATCTAAAATAATAACCAATTTGATGTACGCAACATTTCAAAACCATGTCCATGTCAGAAATAGTTCCTTAAAAAGAGTTTACGCACCATTGAATGAGTCTGTTGGGCTCATCTCAATCAGACCGTCCGCTCCTCGTTTGCTCGACAGTCGGTGCATGCTGCACGCCGCGTCTGCTGCTCTTCATATAAACCCGGAGCTGCCTTCCTCCTTGCACCAGGTCCCGTTTACAGCCGCTCCAGGCAAAGCCGCGGTCAGACACACACTCCGCTCCTGCGCGCCCTCGCTCCCCTCTGGCCGCTCAGTGGCGCATGAGGCCAGAGGCGCTCAGAGGGGAGTGGCCCTGCTCCAGGAGCCAATGGTCTGAGCCCAAAGCGACAGGAGCGAGTCTGCGCCTAAAAATATGTAGCCTCGGGTGCTCAACATCACCGCCGTGTTCTGCAGCCTATAAATCTGTACAATTAGGAATAAAGATGATGGAAATGTTCTCAATTTTGTTCTCACCTCTTTTGGCATTTACTAACATCACAACAGGCACTAATTATAAATTATAATATAATAGCAAGTAAACATAATTAAACTAGGAATGTATTTTAATGTTATTTTTTAATAGTTATGGACTTTTGTTTAATGGTGCATTATGTAACTTTCACTAATCTGTCTCCAGACAAACAAGCTGGAGAGGCCAAAAGGTCAAGCTGGAGATCAGGAAACAACAAACAAACAAACAAACAAAAACTTTTGAGAAAATCCAATAAAACTGCATAAACACATGTTAAATGCCATATTGTGGAACATTCAAGGCAGAGCAATATAATGGAGACAAGAAGGTGTCAGACCCCCAGCAGGGAGGCTACACTGGCCAACCTACAGAAAACACATTTGGATCATATGGAACATATTCACTTAGATTGAAGAGCTATACAAAGATAATAAAAAAATTATTTTGTAGAAAAATATAGTTTGTAATGGCCATAAGACTGAGCATGTGTATAGCAGCACATATGTATACATCTTTAAGATTGTAGAGGCTTTGCCACAGAGCTATGGCACCTTTTCAGTCACTCTCCATCCAGTCTGACGGGGCATCTGAGATAGTTAAAGGGTTGATCTGCTCCTCCCGCCTCCTTGTCTCTACCCGACACAAGGCAGATCAGTCTCTGCTCTCTGTGGAAGCTTTAAAGTGGCTAACACTACTGTAATTATGTGATGTGGGGTGTGCCGGTGCACCAAAATACAGCTACTTATTTAGTGGACCACATTTTCTTGGATCTCGTATCGACTGCTTCTGTAACATGTGGGTGCTTCTGGGTGTGCACTGTTCTCCTCAGAGTTTAGACGACCAATGGTGAAAATCAGCCTTAATAACAAGGCAGAGGCCACCCATCATGTTAGTTTCTCTTGTTTTGATTTATAGTACAAGATAAATCACATGTGGCAGAAACATTTGCATTCGGCTGTGGGAAAGATGCAGCTGAAGATGGAACAAATGTTTTTTGTGTTTTTTAGAAACAATCGTTTGCCAGACTTTTCAGAATTTGCTATATAATTATAGTTACATTACATGGAACTCTTTATAGTCTGTGCTCTAACCTTTTCAAAAAGGTCCATTGCATTTTATAGGATTTATGTCCGACAGAGGTATTTTAGATCTAGACCAACTCGATTTCAGTATTGAAACTGCAGCCCAAATGGATCACATGAGGTCCATTTTTGTCTGATGGGACAATTGTTTTGTGAACCTAAATATAAATCTGCATTACAACTGCTAATAATAAAAGCTTTTTGACATGACTATGTTTACCTTGTATCTGGAGCCACAGATAAGCCAAGTTTATGAAATTTTAAATGAATTACAATTGCAATTAGTTCCTTTAAAACAGGCCTTATATTATAAGTATTATAAGTTTTTTCAGGTTTAAGATTTGAAATTGAAATGGTTTTGTATACTTTGCTTTATGTCATTAAACTGACTAAACTGCAGTGACTTTTATCCCTGACTGGCTCCATCTTAATCTCCAATACATGAAAAGGGTTTTGCAAGAATCCAAGATAAAGTCATGTCAGTTGGCATCAGTAATGTCTGAGGAAGGTTAATGAATATGCATTACTGAACAAATTGTCATTATATTGTCATTAATGCCCAATAGCAAACATGCCTTACCTGGAGACTGAGGGTTCATTGCAGCCTGTGGGGGAAAAGGGCTGCGGTTTGTCTTCCTCTCACACAACTGATACTTCATTGCATTTTTTTTTCTTAAACCTTTAATATTTATATTCTAAGTCAATAAAATGCAAAACACCATTGATTACTGTACTCTTTTAAAAAAATAAATCAAACAGCAAACCCTGAGAGATGCAGCATTAAAGATCAGT
>KN493843.1:41092-55758 GCA_000787155.1 Scartelaos histophorus | reverse complement strand
CCCCCTTATTTTTTTTTTTTTTTTTTTTTAAGTTTCTATCTCTCCCCGCCAAAGCTTTCGTTTTATTCCGCCATTTTTATCTTTGCTTGGGTATTATCTTTATACGGACCCCGCATCCTGGCTCCTGATAGGGGCCAGAAGGACATGATTAACCAAGGGAAGGCTTATCTCTTCCCAGTATAGGAGGCTCATCCAGAGACCGCTAATGTCCACAATAATAAAGACGCTATAAGCTTAAAGTGGAGGGTGCATGGGTGGACCAGGGATGCACTTACTGTAGAAAACACCGCTCCGAGATAAGTCAATATGGGCTATGGAGCGCTTATCAATGCTGGACACTGGCTGGACGAGATTTGAAAGAATATCTATGTACGGGGGAAGCAACGGTTGTCAAAAGGATCGAAAATCAGCGTCTCGAAACTAGCGTCAAAACTGGATACTCATTTAAGAGAATATTGATACTAAAAAGTCACATTCACAGGACAGAAAAGAACGTTTTCTGAATAGTTTTAGAATGATCTTGAGCTGTTAAGGGACAAGTATAAGAGCACATAGACTAGTATACGCCCAATCTAAAGGAAAATGCTATGATTTAATATTGAAAATCACATTCTGTTGTTAAAAAAGAGTCTTTATTAGCATTGTGATATCAGAATTAGTATTGACTATTGAGTCTGTTCATTAGTTAGGGCGACCAGACGCCCCTCTAACAGCAGATTTATCGAAAACCATTGATTTGTCAGTGTTATACAAGAAATGTAACAGATTTGATCCCTGCCAACAGTAAAAATAGGCATAATTTCTCATTTATGTCAGTGAAATACAGAAAAGGACACTTAAAAATGACCAAAACACACAAGAAAATGTGACTATACTGACACAATTTTCCTTAATTATGCACTAATTTCTCAATTTTATTATTATTAACCAACCCAAACCAAGGATTTACCAGTTTTTATTTTGAATATCTGGTCGCCTTATTCTTAGTATCGAAATTACAGTGTCAAGACAACACGAGATGCAAGTTTTAAGTCAGTAGTGCATTAAGTCAGTTCATTAAGCTAATCTGAAAGGCGTGACTGTAAAATGCTAATGGGGTGATTATCATAAATTATTCAAAATGTATTCAAAAATATTGAAGCTGTATTTCTATGACTAAAATAATGTGATGTTCATTGATTAAAACGTTTAGTTTAATGAACTCTTATTATATCACAAAATGCAAATGTGGTTATTATTGTGTGACATTTAAGATAAATACCTACAGATCTCATTACTACAAACTTAAATACTTTGTCTTTTGAACAATGACGATTTTGAACAATGAGAGAAACAACAATTTGGGATAGTCACAGGAACTTTTTTGGACATGTTTCTTGTCCAACCACAGCTCTGATTAGATACAAAAGACCTCCCCTGGCAGTTGCTTCCTTGTGTTTCTCAGTCGGCCAAATGCAATTTAAAAAAGTTTAGGCAATATCATTCGATCCATGTTTTTCCATAAATAGCCACTTTCGTAATATCAGGTTTCCTCTCAGAATTACAAAACTTTGCCATGACTTTTTCATGACTTAAAGTGAATTTTCCATGACTTTACGACTCCTACATGTGCATAATCTAGCTTTACTTTCAGGGATAAATATTAAATGTTAATCCATTCCACGCACCTTATGCTATTATAGTTTCTAACATTTTAAATCCTGTCTTTATTGTCACCACTTTTAAACAACAGACCTTATTGTGTATTGTCCTGCAGTGTTTCCCACAGAACATTTGTTAGTCCAGGTGGGTTGGGGGTTCTCCTCTATCAGAGACGTGTATAAATAATCGGAAATAAACTAATAATAATAATAAACTAATAATCAGTTATAAAATTCCATGACTTTTCCAAAACTTTCATTGAATTTACAACATTCCATGACTTTCCTGGAATTCCTGGAAAATTATCTTTTCAGTTTCCATGACATTTCCAGGATTTCCACGGCGGTGGGAACCATGTAAAATACACTATTTTAGGTCTTTTCCTGAATTAGAAGAACATGTCAAGTACCACCCCCTTAAAACCAACCCTCTTGCCATGTTAAAGTTCCTACTATTACACAATATTGAGTCTTGTGACAAAACGTACTTGGAGTTGTGTTTTGGTTCATTTACACATTAGTGTCTCAACATCTCTAAAGCTCAATACGCTCTGGTCCACCTTGTGATGTCATGCAGAGGTAGTTTTCAAGTTAACAGCTGCATTTTATCTTTTGTTCAGTGTAGATTGTCACTTCCAGGGCTGAAATGATCCAAAAACACAACTCCAGGTCTGTTTATGATGAAGAAACATCGTAACCGATCAGAAAGTAGCGTAATACGGGCACTTGTCATACACCACATTTGTTGTTTTTTTCCCAAGCGAATGAAACGTCCATCGTTATATGTCGACCGAAGCACGACTAACAAGAGCAAACATCGACCGCATCGCTTTGTCTATCGGCTCTCGTGTGTCAATAACCTTTCGCGTGTACATTTGCCTCTCCGTGTACCTCATTAAAATCCCGCCCCGGTTTGAACTCTGACCTTTGCGTTGGTTTCCAGGGGCGGCCACTCACAAGCCCGACGCGGTGGAGCCGGAGAAGCAGACCGACCACACCGTGAAGATCGCCGGAGTCATCGCGGGCATCCTCCTCTTCGTCATCATCTTCCTCGGCGTCGTTCTGCTCATGAAAAAGAGGTTAGTATGAGACCTGTGTACGTGAAAGTGCAGAAGTATTTGTGTCGTACTAGTAAGAGGTACGTAGAGTTAGCCAAGATGCACTATGTAGCTTTGGTTTGGGTCTGGAATGTTCTACAGTGTGGCATTAAACAGCTCTACCTTCTGTTTATCCAGTTACAGGTGGTTTTATAGCTCAAAAATACCTACAAAAAAAACAATAGGCATTCTGACTGTGAGCGGGGTCGCCTCTCCACAGATCTGACCTGTGACTTGGTCTTGTTTGGTCTCTGATAGAAAGGTTTAATACCAGACTGTGAAACATTCCAGACAGAGCAATAATAAAGGGCTGGGCGATATGGAGCAAAAGATATATCTCGATATATTTTGCTATCTGTTCTCAATGTCTGTACAGGAAAAATAACCCCCCCGAAAATGTTGAAGTGCAAAGAAGTTGTCAGTTCATGTAGGAAGGTGTAGGAAAGTGCTTCTGCAACATTAAAAACAAAATAAAAAATCCTGTATAAAAATAATAATTTAACTGTAAAATAAAAGAAGAAATAAGCTCCTTTAGCAGAGGAAGCTCGGGAGGTTCCTTATTTTAATAGATCCATGTTCCAGCGGTGAGGAGGTTTCCCATAAGCCACTGCGCAGATCAAACCCAACGTTTCCAAACACTATTGTACAAGTAAAACTGCAGCAGATTCTTCATTTAAATCTTCAGCATAAATAAACTTTACAACATGTAAACCATAAAGACACAGAGCCACATACCTGTTTGAGATTATAATGTGTTTAATTCATCTTTGCTACATTTGTTGACGTTTCACAGAAACAAAACTTAAAACCACATGGCTCATTTGCATAAACTGTTGTAAAGCAGCTGTAAATGGTGGGAAAGGTTCATGGTGCTAGAACTTTTGGTTAACACCAATTTTCGACATTTAGAGACGAGTTTGTTTCCTCCTGTTGAGGCGCCTCATGTTGAGACACGAGGGGAAGAAAAGCGACGAAGCAAAACAGAGAAGGAAACAAGTGAAGCCAAATCAGGATTAAATATAAGCATCATATTGACATATACGATATGTCAAAATCCATATTAAGTTTTAAAAATATCTCGATATATTCAATATATCGATACATCGCCCACCCCTACAATAATATCTAGATGGAGAAAAGCATTTGATGGACCCTACACCAGTTACAAAAGTTACACAATACAGCTTTAAAGTCGGGCTGAACGTCTAAACTCCACCACACAACCACATTTTAAATAAAGCTGCTAAACTGGGGCACGACTTTAGGACTAAAGGGGCAAGTGAGAGAAGAGGAGGGGGCGGGGTCTGGGGTCTGAAGAGCAGCGTGATTGGTCTAACATTTATCAAACTCCGCCCCTGAAGCCTGGGGTTTGTATCAGGAACACCTGACTGTAATCAGGGCAGTCTTGTGTGATGTAACCAACTACTGGAATTTGCAGAGGTCACTGAAGGCAGCACGAACTCATTTAAGTGTATGGACCTAGCTTGTACTTAAGTTTAAAAATAACCAAAACACAAAACCACCGTATAGCAGAAGCGACAAATGGATTTTGTGTTGAGTTTCACTTCAACCCTTCAAAACATCACGGGACATGTTCCTCGGACATGTCCCGTGACATTTGCAGTCTGGTGTGGATCTCTGGGATTGAACTTGGATCTAGTTTCCACTTATGTTTTACTTTTTTACTTACTACTTTTTTATTTTGTTTTAGTCAGCAAAAAATCTTAGATTGGTGATACTATGGTGATGTTATTTAGATTTTAGTCAGTGGAATTAACCCATAACTGACCCGTAACAAGTGTGTGGAGTTTACATGTTCTCCCTGTGTCTGAGTGGGTTTCCCCCATCAACCCAAAACATGCACAACAGGCAAAACTGTCCAAGGTAGTCTGACCAAGACTAGTTTAAGATTATACTCTCTGCTCCTGACAGGTTGCCCCAGTCGTGTTGTAGGATGCATCAAATGCAGAGGATTTCTCTATGGGAACAATAATTATTTATTCCCTCTTGCTAAGTCCAGTTAAATCTGATTTAGTTTGGATTTACTTAATAATTTTAATCTTTTTTGGGGGGGAGATTAATTTGGCACCCATATTATTCTTTGTTCTTTAACTTAGTACAACTTAGCCATGTTTTTGCCTGTATTTAGTCCTGGTTAGCCCTGGTTTCTACTCCCTTTTCATACCAGATTTAGTGTAGATCTTCATCCCTCACATGAAACCAGTTAGCATCCATCTCACTACATACAGAAAACACAGTGGCTGCTCGTGCTAATAGATATTTTGTATGTTTCTCCCTCAAACTGTAGCATTGTCAGCGTCGAGCTAAATAATTAATCTGATTGTGTTGATACGCCCCATTAAGGATGTTTACAACCGCAAGAGGAGAGAGCCATGAAAAATTAATCCAGCTTGGCGGTTTCCTCAAACAAAATGCACCCACCCCGCTCCAGTGGCACCCAAATGGGAGTCAGTTTTGTTTTGGAGCCTGGTGATAAAGAGGGAGACGGCAGATGAGAAAGAAATCATGATTAAAGGGTGAAAAGGCCTGGTTTAGAAGTCTGGGTTGAGTTCTAGTTTAGACAGCGGCGGAGGAAGTGCTCAGTTTTGTGACTTAAGTGAAAATACAGATGCCAGAGCAAAGAAATAGTCACGCAAAAGTATCACATAACAAAACTGACTTAAGTACTTGAAGAATAAAAAGTAAAAGTAGTTTGTGCAGATTTTGAGATCTAATAAAGCTTCACATATAGTTATTTTATTAAGATTTATGCTGAATTTTGTTCAACATAAACAACTGAAATCCATGTTTTTTTTTCAATTGATGATTTTTTTTTTATTTCTGCAGGTCTCAAACTATGATAAATACTTACTTTTCAGTGCAATTTAAAAAATATAGTGAAGTAGAGAGAACAGACACCTTCTCAGAAATGTAGTAAAGTAAAAGTAAAATGTTTAAAATCTTTTTCAGTAAAGTACAGATGCATATCCTTAATACAATACCAATTCCAACACTGAATTTAGAGTTTAGAGACCTGGTTTAGTCATGGTTTTGTATTAAAAATCAGATACCAGTCAATACTGAAACTAGTATCAAAACTAAATAAGTATTGATACTAAAAAGTCACATTAACAGGACATTTCCTTTCCTTTTGAATGATCTTGAGCTGCATCAGAACAAGTATAGTGCATCTATATTAGAGGGTCATATCCCGTTTTACCCTATTCACAGTAATTTGATTTGAGCATTTTAGTTCTAATAGTCTTGGTTAATCCTTTTTCAGTCTTACCTAATTTACAAAAATTGCCAAAAAAGGATAATTAATAGTTTAGCTGTACTTTTCTGCAGAGGATTTTTTCCACTTTTCAATTATAGCTAGATTTAAGACTGGAACATATTTTTGGCTAACACACAAAATCAACTGTTAAGAGCTTATTTAACCACGTCATAATGGTTTCCCCTTATCATTAACTCACTTACGTTTTTTGAGTGATTCATGCATGTTTGTGTCATTTTTGGGACACCATTGCTCGGAAAATTCCTGTTTTCCGCCACCCCCCATATAGGCCCAATGCCCTGCACGTATTTGGCTGTTTTTATGAAAATGTAGGATTTTAAGGGCCCGTATTACGCTATTTTCTGATCTGTTATAATGTGGTTTCCTCATCATAAACATACCTGGAGTTGTGTTTTGTTTCATTCATGTTAAACACACGAAACAAAACCTCCATACACCTTCATTAGAATCATATGAATAATTTCCGCCCCTGAATTACCAATCAATCTGTACTAAAAGCGTAAAAGGAGCTGTTAACTCGAAAACTTCATGACATCACAAGGAACAGAGCATTTTTTTTTAGCTTTGTACATGTAGTCAGACTAATAATGCAGATTTACTCGTGTGAATGGAACAAAACACAACTCCAGGTCTGTTTTTTGAAGCGGTAACAGCATTATAACATGACTTAAAGCTCACTAGAGTCAGTTTTGCCATAGAAAAATATAATACAGCTTATTAACTGCATAGAAATTTGTACAGAAATGTATCAAAATATCAGATATTAGCAGAACTACGCCTCCCTATTGCTTTGAAGTTATTGTTCTTGCTGACTTGAAGGTGCAAATGAAGCTATAGTTTGAAACGCGTATGTGATATTAGCGCTCTCCATGTTTATTTTTGACAGTGGAACATCACATGCCTGCTTCCCCGGTGGGTAATTCATACGTCTGTGGGTGGGTGTGAAAAATCCGCCATACAATTCAATTAGGCCTAATCAAAGCCAGTGGAGGCACCTTCCCCGGTTGGGTTCACGGTGTAATTTGCGGTTTCCGTCTGGGAGTTGTAGTTGTGTTTAGACGCTGGTAGCGTTCATCAAAGCTCCACCTCGGAGGTCAGATGTGGTTAATGTTATTGGTATAAAATTATGTGTTCATGTAATACAGGAGCGGGGTCACGTGCAGCCGATCTGAACTGTGCAAGCACGGGGTCGATGGTGTAATCCTGTGGGGCTCTTTTACTATTCAACGAGAGAAGGATTTAAGCATTGGAGTTTAGACCTGGTTTAGAACTTGTAAAGAATCTGAATTAGTCCTGGTTTAGGCTTGATTTAGACCTGGTTTAGACCCAGTTTTAGACCTGATTTATGATTTATACTTGGATTAGAATTAGTCTAACTTAAACCTTGCCATGTTCTTATTAAGTCCTGGTTTAGAACTGGTCATGTCCTGCTTTAGACTTGATTTAGGCCCATTTTAGACCTGGTCTAGAACTGGTTTCATCTTGGTTTCGTCCTGGATTAGACTGGTTTATTCCTGTTTTTTTTTTTTCAGTGTTTAAGTATTTATATTTCTGTGTGAACGGCCGTTTTCTATCCTATTTATTTACAAGGGGCAGACCTGGTTTAGACCCATTTTAGACCTAGTTTACAACTGGTTTAGACCTAGTTTGGACCTGATTTTATTTTGGTTGTTTTTTAGACCAATTTTTAGTCTAGTTTATGTCCTGCTCTGTGGTTTAGACTTGGTTAAGATCTTGTTTATGCCCATTTTTAGACCTGGTTTAGTACTGGTTTGGACCTGGTTTCATCCTGGGAGAAAAGTCTTTTGTTCATTTGTTTGTTTATTTACAAGGGGCAAGTCGGTCCTGGTTTAGACCTGGTTTGGACCAATTTTTAGACCTGATTTAAAACAGGTTATTTCCTGGTTTAGCTTTGGTTCAGTCCTGGTTTTGTCCTGGATTAGATTATTCATATTTTTGGGTGAAATGTCTTTTTTCTATCAAGCTAGTCCTGGTTTAGCCCTGTTGGAGATCTGGGTTGGACCTGGTTTTGACCAAAGAATCATGACCTGGTTTATCTACTGGGCCTTACACTTGAACTTAACACATATTTCAGGTTCAGTTGAGTCATATTCAGCCCTAGTTCATTCTCAATTGTCCCTTTATTGTCGATTGAACCACATATTTCCACATATTTACGGCGACTCTTGTATCTCTGTATATCTGAACTCCGTGTTGTACCAGCCTGACATGCCTCCACCTCTGCCCTCACACCAGCGTTACGCCACCATATCTGAGTTTGTTCATTTCGACTCTTCGTTTCTCAGACATTAATATATTTTTACTTTTTTCTTTCCTTTTCATTCCATCCCCCCCTTCCTCCCTCCCTCCTTCCTCCTCCTCCCGTCCCTCCTCCTCCTCCTCCTCCACCTCCACTGGGCAGGAGAACCTATCACTCCTACACATACTACCTGTAAGTAACCACCACTTTGTGTAATGTCAGTGCCATGCTTCTGTCACCCACACACCCATGCATGCTGGTGCCATCCTGCCCACCTACAGTCACCGCAGACGGGGCCATGTTAGATCTATGTAATCCTGGTTAAACCTCTTATTCCAATGGCGTTTGCACATTGGTGTGGGTACAGTGACATATAGCTACACCCTAGCACCGAACTAAAGCTCCACTCTGTAACTTTTCTAGTCTCCGAGATGCTACTGCTTTGCTTGGATTGTCCCGCAGTGAGGCATTAAAGCGATCCATCTTCATGTAACAAAATACTGGTGTTTTTAGTGCTCAAAATGCAATGGAAAATCATTATTGTGAATGGGATCGCCTCTCTGCAGATCTGACTTGTAACTTGGCCTTTTGGCATTGTTCATAGAGACAGTTTAATGCCATACTGTGGGTCATTTCAGGCAAAGTAATAACATTTTCATGGAGAAAATCCACTAGAAAAGTTACACAGTACACCTTTATTGTTGATTTGAGCCATTTTAAAATAAGAGTCATTTATTTCTCTGACAAATGGGTGTGTTTATTATTAGTCTTCCCACATTTGCAACGTTTAAAATGCTCTGTTCCACCTTGTGATGTCATTAAGTAGTCAATTTTAAGCTAACAGTTTCCTTTTTACCTTTTCTGGGAAATTACAAGGATAAAATGATCCAAATGATTCTAGTGAAGGTGCGTGGACTTGAAAAAGTGCAGCACTTCCTGTATTACCACGTGACATCACAAGGTGGAACAGAGTGTTTTCTGTTTGGGAGAAGAACTCAGCCTAAATATGCAGAAATTGTGTTTTTAAACATGTGTGAGTTGCCACGTTTACATGAGAGCTTTAATTCTGAATAAAAATAATTCTGAATAAAAATGTATTCCACTTTAAAAAGACCATGCAAACACTTAAGTCCTGATGAAAATGATTATTCGGATTTAAACTTCAGTCCAAAGTAAGTGGGTGGGTTATTTTCCAATTTTAAAGGTGAATTAATTTACTCCTTGATCATGTAAACGTAAAATAATTCCTGTCATTCACGCTTGTTGGGTCGATCTTCTGACACTATCCAGGCGATCCAGCTCCACCAGTCGTCGCTTCTGACTTTCATCCACTGCTCTTTGGGTTTGCAGGGAGTGGGCTGAGGTGGAGAGGCCGTCGACTCAAGTTTGTCTTCTCCCTCCTCCTCCTCAGCTCACAGATGTAAAGCGTGATGATAGAATTTTCCAGCTGCCGCTTCATTATCATCGGAACAACTGCGAAAAAAGTTTAGATCGTGCCCGTGGCGTTGTGTTTGGTAGCAGCTGAAGTGTGTTTTCTTCCGGTCGACGTACATATGTCCATGCGCCCCCTGCTGTCCAATCAGAACCCTTCCCCATCCCCAGACGTTGAGTGGAATTAAATAAAAGCGATTTAACATGTTTTCCATGTAAATCTCAATACAGAATTATTATTTCCATGTAAACTTGATGGAAAATATTTAAATTCCAAACTATTTAATTCAGAACAATTAATTTGGAATTAAAAAACATCATGTAAACGTGGTCAATGAAACAAAACATAACTCCAGGTCTGTTTGAGATGAGGAAACATTATATCATAGATCCGAAAATAGTGTGCAGTTTTTTATAATGTACACGGCCAACACTATCATTAGAAGTTAAAATGACTTAAGAATATTCGGACTAAGTTACTAAAGAACTAAAAATATCTGCCATTGGAGTGTTGCATTGCAAGTTTTTTTTAAATTGTCAAACGAAAGCTAATGAGAGAATGGATTCTTTTTGCCGCGCAGACCTTGGTTTCACAGGGTTTCAGCGGTGTCAAGAAAATATTTGAAATTTAGAAACCTAAAGATAATATTGCTCCGAATAAGAATTACATATTTTGAAGCTTTAAATTCATACCATGTAAGGTCCAGACAGAAAACAAACTGAAACTACCCAAAAGAGACTAGTACATATAGATTTATAGATTTTATATTTTTGCAGAATGTTATGACTTGCGATTCCTTAAAGGTTATTATTATTATTATGCAAAAGTGACTCTTATGAGCTTTAAGTCATGTTATAATGTTGTTGCCTCATAAAAAACACACCTGAATTTAGTTTTGTTTTGCTTTGTTTCTTTCACATGTTTGAATTCAGCTTAAATATGCAGGATTTGCGTGTTAAACTTGTGTGAACGAAACAAAACACAACTCAGGTATATTTTCGATGAAGAAACATTAGAACAGATCAGAAAACAGCGTCATCCGTGCCCTTTTAGGACCTTGTTTATCAAATGATCAACTAAACAGCCTTAATGAAAGCACGTCAAGCATGTTTTAAAAGCAAAAATCAATAGGAAAAACTGTTGCATTTTTACTGAGGGTGAATATTTCATTGGCCTCTGTCGACTTGTCAAAGCACGGACTGATGTTTTGAAGTGTCCATCACAGTGAATCTGAGCTCTACACTCCCATAGCTCCAAACAGCAATGCGCTAATCTAAAAACTCTTTTATATTTAGTACGCATGCTTGTTAAGATCAAAATGATGGTTTATTTTACTCAAGTTTAATCATCTTATCAGTATATGTATGTATGAATGTAAATATTGGCATAAAAACATATGCAGTATTTATTACGCATGTGTTTTCATATCAAAATAAGATGCAATTTTAATTTTAAATGTCATAAACTTGCCTAACCGGTTCTGATATGATGTAGACATGCTGAAATCAAATATAACTCCTACTGATTTATTTTTAACTACAAAAAACACTGAACATGATGGTCAAGTTGTTTATGATCTTAATATACTAAGAATGAAGTAAATGTTCATATGTCCTATAAATTAGGGCTGTCAAAAGTATCAAAAATCATTTTTTTAATACTAAAACTACTATTGAAACTAGATACTCATCTGAGCAGGTACTGATACAAATAAAGTCACATCCACAGGGCTTTAGAGTGATTTAAAGCTGTATCAGAGCAAGTATAAGAGCACATGGACCAGTAAACGCCCATGGACACTACAGGACCTACAGAACCTACAGAACTTACCTGGACCAGTGATGTATTACACAGGTATAAGACCACATGATTGTATAAAAGAAAGTACTTCAATTTAATGTTGAAAATCACAGGTTATTGTCTAAAAAAGGAGTGTTTTATTATCATTGTGGTATCAGAATTGGAAATTAGAAACTGAGCGAAATATGAACCAGGGCTAAACAAGGTCTTAACCAAGTCTAAACCAGGACTGAACCAGATTGAGACCAGGTCTTAACCAGGCCTAAATCTGGTCTAAACCGGCTGTAAACCACATCAAAACCAGGACTAAACTTGAAACTAGTATTGTCACGATACTAAAATTTCAAACTTCATTCTCAATACCAATTCTGATACCACAGCAATAAAAACAAGAAATGTTCTTTATTTAAAAGACCTTAACTCTGCAGTGTGAAACTGAGAAAAATAACTGCAGTTTCAAAGTTGTGTTTTTTTTCAGTTCCGATAAAATGGAGTGTTAATATATATTAGCAAAATGAAGTCTTTATACATATAACTGCCTGACCGATATATGGGTTGGCCGATATTATCAGCCGATATGGACACTTGGAGACATATTGCCTATCGGACTAAATCTTGCCGATATGTGCCGATAGTTCACGTGGGCATGTTATACCTGTTATAAAGCTTAAACTCTATATTGAGTCAGTTTAGTCCATTTTACAGACAGATAATTGTCCTAATAAATATTTATATGCGGAGTAATCTGTCTGTGTTTGTGACGCCGTATTGCGCCTGAACGCACCCCGAGTCACGTGACTCACGCGCGCTTGTTTATCCGCGTGCGCTGCGCCTCGACGCTTCCTTAACGCTCCTGCAGACACGCCCAGAGCTGTCAACGTGCGGGATTATATTATTTTTACAGACGATCTTTTGAGTCAGGATTTAAAGGACACTTATTTGCGACTTATGAGCGGTGAGTTTGTGAAGCTACTTTTCGCGCTTTCTCATTGGTTAGCTGTTAGCTACTCAAACAGCTGTTAGCTAATGTAGCTTTCAAACATAAACAGCATGTTTTCTTACACTGGCCTAGTGATATAGTGTGTATAATGTATATAGTGTGTATAGTGTGTATATAGTGTGTGTATAGTGTGTGTAATGTATATAGTGTGAATGGTGTATAGTGTGTGTAGTGTGTATAGTGTGTGTATAGTGTGTATAATGTATATAGTGTGAATGGTGTACATAGTGTGTATAGTGTGGGTAGTGTATATAGTGTGTATAGTGTGTGTAGTGTGTATAGTGTGTATAGTGGCTGTACACATGTTACTGGTCCTGCATTGATATGTAAATGAGTTGTGAATAGACGTGTGAATGGTCCGCATTTGCTCATATAACGAACTACAGCGGCGCGCACGTATTTACCGCTAAAAGCTAATGGCGCTAATTTGTACTTCTTTTACAAGCTAGAATGTCATGCCGTCTTCAAATACGATTGTAAAGAACTAGAATGACTATAACTGTAGCCTAAACAAGCCCAAAGTAAAATCCAGCAGAGCCAGACCTAAGTTTAATAATTAATTTAAGATTTACAGTGAATTTTACATCCAACCTCCAACTCCCATTTTATCAGAATCATATCGGGCACTAAAAAATCCATATGGGTCGTGCCCTAATATATAATATAATAATTATCTTTAAGGCACCGGCAAGTTGTGATTGTAATACAACTATTAGAAAGCAAGTGTCATGTAATTCCATAAAAAATAAAAATAAAATTCACCATCCACATTTGTGAACCCAGTGACCCCTGTGAGTAATGGCAAAATATACATTCACAAGAGCCTTTAAGAGCACCAGCAAAAATAAATAAAAATCTCACTTTGGGCCCATATCTGGTCTTCAGGTGGTGCCAAGACGCCACTGGGGCAGTTTCGCATCAGTCACTCGTCTAATTTAGGATGCCGTCACATGTGCGATCAAATATATGCGGTCTTTTAATCAGGTGCCCTGCCGTCCGAGGTGCTGGAGGGGAAGGGGCGGGGGGGCAGATCAATTGGAGAAGGGGCAGTTTTGATTGGCTGCCCCGGTCCCCAGAGATATGCGGCCATCTATTGAGTCGGGACAGGAATATTGAAATGAGGCGCTACTACCATTTGAGTGACAGAAGTGCAAAGTGTGGCAAGTAGCTAAGGGTCCTGTGATTAAAAATGGACCAGAGGTGGACTGAACTGTGGCGGGATTATGGGGGAATTAAACCTGGGCTCATGTGAAGTGAGGATGGACCTGGAGGAAACTAGAAACTGAGCGAAATGTAAATCAGGACTTGAAGGTCTAAACCAGGGCTAAACAAAGTCTAAACCTCATCTAAATCAGGTCTTAACTACGAATAAACCAGGGCTAAACTGGGACTAAACCTGAAACTAGTAATGTCAAGATACTAAAAAAAATAAACTTGATTCTTAATTCCAATTCTGATACCACAGTAATAAAAAAAAATCTTTATTTACACTCTTTATTGACCATAGAATGTGATTTTCAAGATCATTCTAAACCTCTTCAGAAAAGGTTCATTTCTGTCCTATCAATATGACTTTTTTAGTATTGATACTTGTTCAAATGAGCATCCAGTTTCAATATTAGTTTTAGTATCAGATTTTCAGTAAATGTAGAGATGAAAAACACTGATATAACCAAACCCTGCTGAAATGAGTTTGAAAACATCTGAACTTGAAAATAATCTTTTTACATCTAAACTCATATAAAGCTTTGTTTACTCATTATTACTTGAGATTAAATGCTATTTTTAAACACTACAATACTTGGAACTGTAATATCATGTTCATTATCTATCATGCTGTTGAAAATTGATTTGTTTACTTCTCAGTTGTTGTTAAAGTGACTTTAAACTTGAATAGATGATAATAAAAATCTCACGCAGAGCCAAAGGAGAACATGTCTGAAGTGGACCTATTATGCATAATCGACTTTTTAGAGCTTGTTACATTGCAGATGCATTTAGAGTGATTCATGCATGTTTGAGTCATCTTTATTCTCTTTTATTGAAGACGTCATTGCTTCAATCAAACACAGCTTTCATCGCCACCAGTGCATGGCTCTGTACTTATTTAAATAACCAGTTGTATTTTGTAAAATGCGT
>KN493843.1:0-39991 GCA_000787155.1 Scartelaos histophorus | reverse complement strand
TTGAGTGCGTACATGTCATGACTCTTGATATCTACAAGTTTAAGCAGTTTATTTGCATTTTTCAACATGGGCACATATTCCAGAGCGCTAACAGAGTCAAATCTTTGGGAGTCAGACATTGAACGTGCTTTCATTTGAATTTACAAAGTTTAAAAAGAACTTTTAAATTTCAAACTCAATACTAAGGAGTAGTATCTGATGTTTGACAACCCTACTTTCTAGATCTAATAATTCTTTTATCATTGATTTTGGCTTTTTTATTTTTTTATAAATGACTAAGCCTGACTGACTAAACCACCTTGTCAGTGTCCATTCTCTTCAGACTCCAGACACTAAGCAGGGCCGGGCTTGATAAGTATTTGGATGGGAGACCAGCATAGTTCTAGTGTATTCTGTCACTGTGTCCTTAGGCAAGGCACTTCACCCATCTTGCCTGGAATGAATGTGACGTGGTAATATTCACATAATATTGTTTTTTTCTCATTATTGTTTTTTTCTCATTACTTTTACATTTTTTGATTCTATTTAAGGTTTTGTCCTTCCAATTAAAATTATAAATCAGAAATGGTCACCAGGCAGCTACTCTTAAGTTATTTTTGAGTAGTTTCCCCAAATACTTTACTTTTACTTGAGTAATTATTGTGCCAATTATCTACTCCAGTAATATCATCTTGAAGTAACTGTAGTATTGAGTTAATATTTTGCTGATTTTTACATGATTGTTGTATTATAAATAAATCAGAATGTAATACGGCAGTAATATATGGAATTGAACATTACCGTCAGTGATTAGACTCCACAAACAACTATGGGTGCCCCGCTGGGTCAATCAAACAGGCTGCATGTCACTCACCGCTAACGCTAACTTGATGCTAATGAGTCGGGAATTGGTCGGTGAGGGTGCAAATCTGGGCCTTATTTTGTTCTGATAAGAGAGTCAATGTTTGGTTTTGACAGACGCTCTTGAAGTTCTTAAAGTTTCTTAACGTTACCGTGGAGATGTGGTCCTTATCTTGAAAATACTGCGCATGAGAGTAATAAGACCTGGGCATTGTGCAGCTCCAGGGTCACATACGACTCTTTGGTTGACCCTGACCGGCCCGTTTAAGATAATTTGGAATTTCAAAATAAATAAATGTTATAATTTTACCTCATGCATGGACTAAAGCTGTAGTGTTTTTATTTTAGAGGTTTTTAGAGAGTTTTTTAATGACGTTTTTTGTAAGGCAACCTCACTTTTTCATTGCTTAGTCATAACATAAACTCAGGCTTGTCAAAACAACGCTATTTACTGCTTTTTTATAAAGAAATACAATTAATATTATGCAGAAATGAGTTAAGCATTTTGGCTCAGCGCTCCACAATATTTTTTGTTTTTCATGTGGCCCCGTAGAAAAAATAATTGCCCAAACCTGTCCTAGATCTAACATAAGATAAGATATGCCTTTATTAGTCCCACAATGGGGAAATTCCAGTGTTGCAACGCAGAGTTCAAGAACAGCAGGAAAATAGTAACATGCAATAAAACAAAATAATAAATAATGGCTTAGAAATAATTTTAAAATAGTCTCTCAGTATATTAATATGTTATTTACAGTAATATGACTATGTATAGCAGCATTAGACAGGATAAATATCAGTAGAGTGACTTAAGTGAGTTGTATCAGAGATGTTCTACATGGTCTTCAGTATTGCATATTGTACTCAAGTAAGAGTAATGCTACTTCAAAATAATATCACTTAAGTACAAAGTAGTGATCCCAAAATAACTTAAGTAAGAGTAAAAAATATTTATCGAAATAACTACTCAAGTAACTTGCAAAGCTCCTATTATGTTATTCCTGATCTGTTTCTGTTGTTACCTCATCACAAACATGCCTGGAGTTGTGTTTCGTTTTATTCACACACAATCATAATGTGTGAGTAATTTTTTGTCTGCACTTCCTGTATTACCACGTGACATCACAAGGTGGAACAGAGTGTTTTCTGTTTTTGAGCCTATATATACAGGATTTGTGCTTTAAACATGTATGGATGAAACAAAACAGAGCTCAAGGTAAGTTTTTGATGAGGAAACAACATTGTAATAGATCAGAAAATAGTGTAATATGGGCTATTTAATGATTTTAGTTTTGCTCCTTGCTTAGTCCAGGGTTGGTCCTTGTTTAGTCCAGGGTCGGTCCTTGTTTAGTCCAGGGTTAGTCCTTGTTTAGTCCTGGTTTAGTCCTTGTTTATTATCTGCTTTTATCCCTTTTCTGCCCTTGCTTTTGCCCTGGTTCGGAGCTAGTTTTGTCACCACACGCCTGCAGATAAGTACAACATTTCCTGATGGGATCTTTCCATGTGTGGCGTATTAGGCTAGCTCCCGCGGTGAGTGATAAATGGTGCGTTCGAGGGCGCTCACAAACACTCGTAACACTGTAAACTTCGCTCTTCCTCAGCACATCAGAGGCCCATAATACAGTCATCTATCATTACATTTTCCCTTCGTACAAATGAGCGCGGAATAGCATGACAATTCATCTTAATCTGACACCCACAGAGCTAGCAAACATCACCGGATCGCTGGAGCTTTCCTCATTTTGGTGTTCAAGTCACTGTGATACAGTTAGAGCTGATTCACTGGACAGGAAATCGGAAATCCAAAAATCTAAAATAAACAGAAGTAAGAGCAGTGACAGAACATGTGAATTTGAGATGTGGAATTATCTTGGTATGGTTCAAATGTTTGCAGTTTTAAATTACTTCACCAAACAAGTGATTTTTCCAGTGCTTGTTTTCATAAACCCGATTTTTACTGTCTTCAACACACAGAAGAAAACAAAACTAGATGATTTCAAACTGTTTGCAATGCTCCAAATTCCTTCCTCAGTTATCGTATGCATTCAGAGCATCCTATTTATTCCTAATTATGTTATAATATAACACACAAAGTAGATGCTGACTTATTTTGACCTCAAGAGCTGTTTTTATAATAGAGCTGTACTGGGGCTGTGCCTTTTAATATTGTTCAAATCAACTGTATTTTTCCATAAAGTGGCATATAGAAGGAATTACTGATCCTTTTGCGATTTTAGTGATTAGTTCTTATGTGACCAATGCCTGGTACCAGTCATTTTTAAAGCAAAATTAAGGAATTCTACCATTATAACCTCAATAAAAGTCTTAAACTTTAATAATGATTTAATGGCTCTGCCAGAACTATATAAATGCACCATCTGAATCATCCACTCTACTGATCGCTGATCTTTCAAAGATTCAAATACTTTTATATATAAATAATAATAAAATGAAACATGAGTTCAAGATAAGTTCTTCTTGGGGTTGGTAGGGAGGGGAGAGAGTTCAGCCTCCTAACAGCCTGGTGGATGGAGCTGTTGGTGAGTCTGGTGGTGCGGTCTTGTGATGGCTTTACGGGGTAGGCGGGTGGTTTGTATGTCTTGCAGGGAGGGGAGTGATGCACCAGTGATCTTTCTGGCTGTGTTCACTTTGCGCTGCAGGGCTCTCCTGTCGTGGGCAGTGCATATTCAGCCCCACACAGTGATGCAGCTGGACAGGATGCTCTCAATTGCTCTCTTGTAGAATGTGGTCATGATGGTGGTGAAACATTTGCTCGCTTGAGTTTCCGCAGGTAGTAGAGGTGCTGCTGGGCTTTCTTCACCAGTGATGCAGTGTTGGTGTCCAGGAGAGGTCCTCACTGATGTGCACCTCTTGGAATTTATTGCTGCTCACTCTCTCCACAGCAGCACCACGATGGTCAGTGGTGTTGGGTGTGGCCTTTCTGGAAGTCAACACAATCTTAGTCTTGCTGACATTTGGCTGGGGGTTGTTGTCCCTGCACCATGTGGTTAGAAGGTCCTTTTCTTGGACCCTCCACTTTGAATATGTTTCAAGATTTGACCCTCAGTGAGAAAAGTTTGGACACCTCTGATTTATATGAACACTTTCAGATATTTATGTTGATTAAACATTTTTCTAGGTTCCTCTCATAAGTTTGTAAGCTGTGTGCTAGTTTAAGTGTCTTTATTTTCACTAATCATCCGTATTACAATATGGGCCGGGGAGATTAAGCCGTTTTTTACCCCAAATACAAGCACACATTTGCATATTCCTCATTTAAGCATTCTTCTCAGTGACTGAACACAGTGCTGATTCAGTTTTCTTAACGTCGCCCGAGGTCTTACCCACCCCTCCCTCCTCTTCGTAACACATTCCTATTCCACCATAGCAGTACCCATACAAGTCGCCCGCTCGTCTAATTGCAGATTAAAGACTGCGCTGGTGCGTCCGGCCGATAGAAATGTCACCACTTCGTCACTTTTTCGCTGAAGAATGGATTCGCGATTAGCTTCACGCCGAGGGCCCCGGTGCAAATGAGTGTTTGGGTAGCAGCGGGCGCCTGCGTAGCATATGGCACGAGACGGGTCCCAAATTGAATAAACAGAGGAGATGTGCGAAAACAAAGCAGCGGGAGTGGCATCATTAGACAGCGGCCGTCGGTCTGAGCGATGCGATGATGGTCCGGGCCGTGGGGTCGCTGCAGTGGTAACGGAGAGGGCGTATCAGCGGGCAGACGGGCGTACTTAAATCTTCCACTGTTCGGCTCCCCAAGGCTCCAAACACAGGCATTATAACATAGGCATACACTGCAAAACAGGAAGAGGGAAAGGTCAGGATCAGTTCACATGACTTGATTTTTGTATGTTTTGTGTTATACATACTTTGCTAAAGGCACTGCTCTCTAAGAAGCTTCATTAGGCTTTAATCTGAGCTTTATTTTAACACAATTTGACCGGAAAGACGTGACTATAGCCCTATTCACACAGGATTAGTATTACCAATGGACCTTTGGTGATTTATAATAATGACAAAGGACGCCTGAGATCTTAATCCGGTGCAAGTGCGTCACATCTGTAATTTCTAAAGTAAAAATTTTGCTGCAAATTACCCACTATATTTTGCCAAACATAGACGTCCAGTGATAATACTAGTTCAGGGCGAATCTGCAGCTCAGAGTTTGTTGTCGTAATTGCACGTCTTTTCTATCTCTTTCTGTTCTTTCCATATTCTTTTCTCTTTCTTTTTCAGTCATTATCAACAAAACAGAGTAATTTACATACTTTGCTTATCCTGTGTGAATATGCTGCAAGTAACACAAAGGCACGGCAGTAATTTGCAAATTACCAGACGTTCCCAGGTTGTACTTATCCCGTGTGAAAAGGGCTTTAGTCGGAACTACTGTTGAGATGATTTGTGCTTTTAAAGAAGTCCCTTTCACATAAAATTGCACTCACAAGCTAGCTAGCATTAGCCAAAAGTTTTTCAGTTACTCGCTCTCAATTTTTCGTTGAAAATCAAACTCCTTTAAAAGCACTATGAGCGTTTGTATTGATCACAGTCTCCTTTTTACTTGAGCTTTCAGACCATCTTGAAACCTTTTTGATAGTGTTTGCTATTGTGTCTCCGTAGTAACTGCTGAACATTCCACCATTGAAATAGATGGTAGAAGTAGGACACCCCCAGCCTGGTGTCACTATCAGTACTGAAAATTAGAGATTGACGGATGTGTTTTTCCATGGCTGATACCGATATTATTATCTGCATTATTTGATGGTCGATTAACTCTGCCAATATTTTTAGGCTGATATCAAGGCCTCATTTTAGTCATTTTCCCCCAAAATATATGATGTGAAAATACTATTAGCTTATATTAAAAATTGTCTATACTTTACTGCTCTCTTCTCAATACATATTACAGGTCAAACAACATCACTTTAATATACAAATCGATCCAAATAAATTAATTAGGAAGAAGAAACACTCTGAAATCAAGTGAAGTCATTTTACCTCATGTCGAAGTTTTTACAGTGCACTCTGGGAGCTCCCCAAGGCTCCCAGGCAAAGACATTAGACATAGAGATAACTACTGTATTTTGCATCTCAAGCTGTTTGCCATTGCTCCCTAATGCACTGTCTGTGAGATGGATGAGGAACGCTCAGAGTGATCATGTCATTTGTTATTTTTCACGACAGGAGATTCCTCTGTAATCTGCAGGAGAGCGTCTGTAGGAGGCCAGAGATCAGGAGCTGGTTTGTGTTCAGCACAGGGACAGCGCAGTGTGACCAGGGACTTTACAGCGCTAATCTGTCACCAAACATCATGCGCTTTGATTTGCCTTGTTCATTGAAATACTTGCCTGACCAGACAGTTACTGATTCGAAAGTCACCGGTTCAAATTCTTCTCTTGACATGAACATCTCTGGTAGAGCAGTCAGATCCACCAGTTTGAATGTGAGTGATTTGTTGGCGTAAAATCATAGACTGTACTCGCTAGCTGCCGCGTTGCAAATAGGAAGTGAACATGGAAGTGCTTCTAGCTCCACTGGCTCTGGCTCCAGTTGATTTTACATTGAAACTACTGCGCAACTACTACAGTGAGGCTTGTTGTTTTGGTCTTAAAATGTTCGTATTAACCCACTCTATATGATCCTGAGGTTTTTATTTTGCTGTTTTGTCTGTGAGTCTACTTCATAATAATAATAGTAATAATAATACATAACACTTATATAGCGTTTTTCAAGACACTCAGAGATGGTTTACAAGAAGAGACAAACTAAAAATTGGTCAATTAATGAAAGGTGTTTGTAAAGAGATTGGTTTTCGGGACTTTTTTAAACATGTAGAGTGTGAATGAGTTTCTGATGTGTTTGGGAACGTGTTTTACAGTCTATATGTAAAGTCCTTGAAAGTAGAAAAGCACTTTATAAATGTGCCCATTTAGCCTGCCTTCTATACTCTGTTGGGTCTGGAGTCGGAATCACTAATATAAAAGAAAGTACTATTATTTAATGTCGGAAATTACATTCTACTGTCTAAATAAAGAGTGTTGTTATTATCATTGGTGTATCTGAATTGGTATTAAGTCTATTCCTTTTGCATTTTTTTGAACAGTAAATCCTGTGCATCCCATTTTATCAGTTTACCAAACCTCAAATGAGTTAAAATCCTGATCATTTTCATTCTTCTTCATAATCAAATCCTGCTTTCTTTTGTGTAATGATTACAACACGTTTTGCAAAATGTACTAATGTAATTTTTGCCTAATCTCCCAAACAGGCTGATATTAGCCTTGAGTAGCCACATAAGAACATGACAAAGGAATCTGTTCAAATTAAAACGAGCATTGTGCAGTTAAGCCTTTAGTTTAATCCCATGCATAAGATTTAAAGGTGCTGTCCCTGATTTTTACCGTCTGAAAAACATGAAAAACAAATTAAGTTTAAATGGTTTGCAGTGGTCCAGAGTTATTCTTAACCACTAACATATGACGTATTTAGACACCATGTTACCTTCTATTGTTTTGAAAATGCTATTTGCCGAAAACAACATATTCAAATTAAGTTTCATTGCTTTTTCTCTCCGCACTAAGTCACTCCCCCTTCAGAGTGTGATCACACTGAAGCCAGCCTGCATTACAGTGACACTATTGCACAGCTCATCAGGTTTACCAAGTCGCCGTGTACAGTTTTGTCTCATATTTTTGTATATTCATAAAGAATTGTCGTGCGGGACCATGAGCAGGGTTCTTATAGGCTCAAGAGAGATCGCTAAATTACTCAAACACGCATGGATGACATTTAAAAACACTTCGGGCATGTTTTTCACAAGGGAACGACATTATAACAGGGTAGAAAGCTCTAAAGGATGTGGCCCCTCTTTAATGTTGTTTGATTGGGACCAGATTGTAGCCTGCGAGCTCCAACTGGGTCAATAAAAGCAGGTTGACTTTTTCAGTTCAGTGTGATTCTGCCGCGTCTGGATCCTATGGCTAAATTTAAATCATCACAACCGCTGATATATTTGGGTTACAGTGTCAGGCCTTACCATATTCTCATTCAGTTCTATGGAGGCGCCTGGGTTAGCATCTGCAGAGCTAATATTAGCTTAAAATGTCTATAGCCCGCGGCGTTATATGGGCTTATTACATTTATCCATGAGTCATGCCACAGCTAGCCTCTGTCTGATCGGATTTGGACATGTGTGGTATATTTTTATTATTGTATTTTATTTTGTTGTGTTCGTGATGGTATAACAGTAAAAAAAAAACATTGTGTCCTCGGGCAAGACATTTTAAAACGTTAAAAGGGCCTGTATTGATCAAAAACATACCCAGAGTTGTGTTTTGTTTCACTTACATGTTGTCTTTCATTTTCTCAATCTGAAAACACTCGGTTCCACCTTGTGATGTCATCAAGTGGTCATACAGGAAGTGCTCCTCTATGTTTTTAAACTCTGTACACCTTCACTAGAATAATCTGGTCAAATTGTAACCCCGGGATGGCCAATCTTTGAACCTACAGCTATTGTTTAAACCTTTTTGAAACGTCTTTGCCTCAATGCACCAGAGGATGTTGGGGACTTTCTGTGGCGATTTCAGCTGAAAGTAAAACAAAAACTAATTTTAAAGGCAGCAGCTTAATGTTATTGCTGTTAACTGTCAAACTACCACTTTGTGACACCACAAGTTGGAACATTTTAACAAAACACAACGTCAGGTCTGTTTTGGACAAGGTAACAATATTTTAAATGACTTGAAGCTCACAGAAGTCTGTTTCACACAATATAGGACCTTTAAAAAAGCTTAAATCCCACTCCCAGTCAGAATGCCTGTTTTTCTTGGTATTTTGAGCTATAAAACCGCTGGTAATTTAATAAATCTAAAGTAAAACTGTTTAATGTCACACTGTGGAACATTCCAGTTAGAGAGTTGTTTCTATGGAAAACTTTTCTCGATTTCTAACTTGTCATTTGATTCTGTGTGAAGGAAACTGGCGAAGAAGCGTAAGGAGACCCTGAACAGCACGAGGCAGGAGATGACGGTGATGGTGAACTCCATGGACAAGAGCTACACGGAGCAGGGCACCAGCTGCGACGAGGCCCTCTCCTTCATGGACACGCACGCCTCCCACAGCCTCAACACCAGCCACAGTGTGAACGCTCGCAGCGAGGGGGCGCTCACGCTCAACACGCGCAGCGAATGTGCACTCACGCTCAACGGAAGAGGTAACCCGGCTCACGGATCTCACTGAGAGGGTCACTGAGAGGGTGAAAGAGCAGCTACGGGCAGTGGGGTGGGTCCTAAAGGTGCACCATGTCACATTTCTAGTGGAGGGTCCGCCACCTGGTTGTCTCCATGGAGATGTTATTGCTTTGTCCAGAATGTTCCACACCTGTCTATCTAGAGGGAAGAGCAGGTTACAGCATTACGCTGGATTACAGTTCAGATCTGTGGAGATGCGCCCTAGTTCACAGAAACACTTATGTCATTTTTGAGAACAGAACACCCATAATGAATAAATCCTAGATGCATGTTTAGTCTCATAATCAATAATATCTCCATGGAGACAAGCAGGTATTGGACCCTCCACCAGAAAAGTTGTTTAGCTTTAAAGGAATGGCTGAGCTCTTTGGGAAAAACATAACTAACCCTTATCCCAATCACAATGTTTTTCATCATATTGATCAATCTCGATTTTTTATTTGATTTTTATTTTGTCTTTTCAAAAACAGCAGGCTAAAAACATCTAAAATGGATTTTAGTATGAACATAAACATATACAGACTTTTAATCACCGCCATTTAACAGAAAAGCAAATCAAATTTCTTCCTCCAAAGTCTCATGTCTGCTCCAAACCACATGCTTTTCCTAACAGAGAATTGGCTGTGAACTGGTGGAGGGTTTGACTTCATGGAGATGTTTTTGCTTTGCCTAAAATGTTCCACTACAAGCCATTAAACGTGTCTATCTTCATGGAGATAAGCTGACGGCGGCAGATCTTTGGGATGCATGTACGATGCAAGTTGCAGGGCCATTTTAGGCAATGGAATCACGTGTAATGGAATAAATATTGATTTGTTTAAAGCACAGACTGTATAAATGGACATACTCGATACTAGACCTGCTAGTTCCAATTATGAAGTGACCATAGGCACGCTTCTGACTCCATTGACTCTGGGTCCTGTCAGGCTCCTCATTTGGTCTTAAAATGTTTGTCTTAACCTGCTCTGATCCTGTTTTTATTTCACTATTTTTTCTTAAAACAATTCCTATTCCTAATATGTACCTGGCTCCAAAGTATCCCCTACAACCGCTAGCCTCTGTGAGCTTCATTTGACTGGAGCTAAACGCAGTGGGTGACTTTATACTCCCTTACTCCACTTCTTCATACAGTTTATGGTTTAAAGCTACCATCTGTAAGTTTACGCCCCCTGGCCTTTGTGCTCTCTGCTCTCTTATTATCAGACAGAAGTAACACAGACGGCCTCTAGTGGTGGTATCAAGAATACAACAGAAGCAACAGGTTTTAATGTAATTTATTTTAATTCTGTTTTACGTCACTCAAATAAACTTACAATTACCTCTCTATATAACTTTACTTCACTTACAACTCTACATTGTTCATTCAACTTTTCTCAGCCAGTATAGTCGGATTAGAGAGACCTTTTTTTTATATATTTTAAGTCATCTTCAAAGGTTGCAACTTCAAAAGCCGATTTTTATGCACATTTTATTTTGAACTCGTCTAATGACTTGATGCGATCTAAACAGACCTGACCCGCCTGAGCACCCCAGCACAGCATGGGCCTATAAAGGAGGAACAGAGTTAATAATAAATACTGTTTAATCGCCTGAAGGTTCATGCTTTTGGATCTGGTAAAGCACATTTTACCAATTCTACATCAGTCCTGGAGAGTAAACATTGGACTTCCCTAAAGCCCCTAAAATCTCAGTGTATTGATACTTTGCAGTGACATCATGCTGGGGGTGTACTACATGCATCTCTAATGCCGCAACGTTTAGTAGTTGCAATGGTGGCACAATGTACACATTAGCAAAAACTGTTAAAAAAGCCTAAGAGCCTAAGATGAGTACGTCCATAGTGCTGTTTAGGTGTTTGATTTTCAACAAAAAGACAAAAATGAGAGTGACTAAAAAACTGTTGGCTAATGCTAGCTTATGATGGTAATTTTATGTGAGAGCAACTTCTTCATGAACCCAAATCAGCTCAGCTGTTGTAATTTCAGCTAAGTCAGCTTTTTCTGATCAGACTGTGTTAAATAAAGCTCAGATTAAAGTCTAATTTGACTAAAAGAGCTTCTAACAGAGTAGTGCTTCCAGTTAGCTTCATCCCTCCGGCGCATGTTTATGACATCAGCTGCAAAGTATCAATACCAAATGGGGATTTTTACTGTAAATGGTCAAGTATATTTTATTTAATGTAATATTTCATATATTTCAATACAATTTGGACTGAAAACACTTGTTTTTGTTCATTTCTAGTGTGATCTTCATCACCTGCTTGTCTCCATGGCGATGTTATTGTTTTGATTAGTATAATCCACAGTATGGCATAAAATTTTTCTTGCTATCTCATGTTCAGGATGTTTCAGTTGCTAAAAAGTTGCCATAAGAAACATGCATTCTTATTGTGAGTGGGCTTGCCTGTGCAGAGATCTGACCTGTAACCTGTTACAATGTTGTTACCTCATCAAAATCATTCCCAGAGTTGTTTTGTTTCATTCACACATTTTCGAGTGACCCTTTATTATTACTCTGTCTACATTTCCAAAGCTCAAAATACTAGTTTTCAAGTTTTCAAGGTAACAGCTACCTTTGTTTTTGTTCAGTAGAGATGGACAATTCCAGGTCTGAAATTATCCAAATGATTCTAGTGAAGGTGTATGAAGTTTAAAAACACAGTGGTGCACTTCCTGTATTACCACATCACAAGGAGATGCTGAGTGTTTTCTCTTGCAGGGTGCAGGGTTTATGAGTTAAACAAGTGTGAATAAAACAAAGCACAACTCCAGGTTTGCTTGTGATGAACTAACAGTACAACATAGATCAGAAAACAGCGTAATAGTGGTCCTTTAACGCTCACAAGTCAGTTTTGTGTAATATAGTACCTGTAACACAATCACATGCCTCATTCTAACTCCTATCCTTACCTAATCCGTAGCGTGACGTTTAAATCCTCATAGTGACACTATTGACTGCCATATAAGGTCAGCATCCGGTGAGAGCTTATCCGGACTCTCTTTAATAGACTGGGGCGAGGAGTAATGCATTTAGATCGTGTGTTGACAGACTGCGGAGGATTTGAACCACCACACTGACAGACAGTTACCCAAGGTCAAGTCATCTCCCAGCCCCTCTCCAGCCCCGCACGGACAGGCAAACTGCAGCGTTGATGTGGTAATCTGATGGTTTTGACTGGGATTATACCAGGTCAAACCACATGGGGCGGACTCCGGGGAGCTGTTTGTCACCCACAGATTAAGATTAAGGAAATTGATTAGTTATCACGACAATGGATTCTTGTGTTCATGGGTTTAGACTTCTGTTATATGCAGTATTTTAGGACTTTTCACCATTGAAACGCTATTTTCTGATCTATTTTATAATATTGTTTCCTCATCACAAACATACCTGGAGTTGTGTTTTGTTACATTCATGTTTAATACACAAAATCTGCATATTTAGGCTCATTTCATGAAGCACTTGGATAATTTTAACAAACAAAACACAACTCTGGATATGTTTTTGGTGAGGTAACAACATTATAACATGACATAAAGCTCTCAATTACAATTCTGTTTAATATAAGACCTTTAAATAGTTAATCGCTATGGAAACTGCCTGAAATTTTTATCATTTTGGATAGGAATTATTAACGGACAAAATAACGAAATAAAAAAAAAACATGATCACATAGAGCGGGTTAATATGAACATTTTAAGACTGAAATGAAGAGCCTGACAACAATAGTTACAGAGAGGTGACTATTTTTCAGTAAAAAGTGAATTGAAGCCAGAATTGATGGATCCTAATCACGCCCGTGCTCGCTTCTAGTTTTGAACGCGGTGGCTAGGGGGTTAGCAATGTCCTTTTACAGTTTATATACGGTTTATGATCTTTGTGGAGACTAAAGGGCAAATTACGATACGCAATTCATGTTTTTGATTGTATTTCTGAGCTATAAACCCAGTTCTAATTGAATATAACAAAATATTAAAAGGTTTAAAGCTATACTGTGAAACATTCTCAGCTAAACAATAGCTCCAAGGAAAGAAGCTGTTTCTTTTTTTCAGTTTTTATCTTTTGTAGTCAATTGCCTGTTTTGTATCAGATATTACTTGGAAACTGAGATGTGGAGATAGAGTTTTCTGGTTGGTTTGTGCTCCGGTGAACACAGCAGATCACTGATATGCCGTATTGATCTGTGTCCATCTGCAGCGGCCGGATCGTCTCCCTCCTCCTTCACCCTGCCCAAAGCCAATACCCTGAGCTCCTCCATGCCCTCGGGCTCCTACTACCCAGGTAAGCCCCCTGTCTGTTATTATGTCTCTATGAAGATACAGAATATGTCCACCAATGAAGAGGTACAAGCATCCAAAGACAGAGAAGCTACACCGCTAAAGGGTTATTGATTTAGCTAGTTCAGTAAAAGAATTGTCCTGGTGTAATAGTAAATGGTAAATGTGAACAAAATGTGTGAACAAAATAAATGAAAATAAGGTCTAAACCAGGGATAAACTAAGGTGAAACTATGGCTAAACTAGGGTTAATCTAGGACTAAATCAGGGCTAAACTGTGTAGGGCTAAACCAGGACTAAACTAGGGTTAAACAAGGGTCAATCTAGGACTAAATCAGGGCTAAACCAGGACTAAACCAGGTCTAAACTAGGGTTAAACAAGGGTCAGTCTAGGACTAAACTAGGTTCAGGACAGTAAGCTTGGACTAAATTTGGTCCAAACAAGGTCTAAACCAGGTCTAAACCAGGGTGAAACCAGGGACTAGAACTAAATTAGGGCTAAATCATGTACCACTAAGACAGGGCTATAAGCTTGGACTAAACCACGACTAAACTAGGCCTAAACCAGGACTGGAACTATAAGCGTGGACTAAATCGGGTCTACAAAAGGTCTATACCAGGTGTATACCAGGTCTATACCAGGTCTATACTAGGTCTATACCAGGTCTAAAACAGGGCTGAACCAGGTCTAGACCCACACTAAACCAGGACTAAACCAGGACTGGGACTATAAGTGTGGAGTAAATCAAGTCTTCATAAGGTCTAAACCAGGTATAAACCAGGTTGAAAACAGGTTGAAAACAGGTTGAAAACAGGTTGAAAACAGGGCTAAATCATCTCTAACCTACAGTATGTCTTAACCAGATCTAAACCAGGTCTACACCAGGTCTATATCAGGTCTAAACCAGATCTAAACCAGATCTAAACCAGATCTAAACCAGATCTAAACTGCTGCAAAAGCTATAAACTAGGCCCTAACCACAATTTAACCAGAAATAAATAATGACTCAATTAAAACTAAACTAGCACTAAACCAGGACTAAGTGGTCTATAATTGTTACCTATAATAAACTGCAACACATTTGGTCCCAGGTGCAATATGTTTTGAGATTCCTATCACCAGAACTAACGTGTAATACTCATAATACTAATTTTCACTTTCAACTGAAATCTTGACGTAACACAAAATGACTCGTAGTGTAATAATCATAAGATGGACTCGGTGTAAAATGATTGTACTTTAACAGTTGGAAAGCAATGGAGAGGTTCATTAGTGGCAGTTTTATGCGCCGTTATACCCGCTATATTTTTCTAATGATGAAATCTGAATGTTTTGGTGTGCGGCTAACATTTTCCAAATTATCTGTGTAATTGCATGTCTGGTGTAATCGGATCACAGCTCATTGATTAGATGGAGAAAAGGGGTAACCCGATCGCTAATCTGCCGCGCTAACTGAATGATGCTGTTTTACTGGAACTTTCCCATTCTGAATTACAATATTAAAGCCTGGCCAGACCTCCTACAGCATCGCCATAGTAATTAACAATTCAAACAAAAAATAACATCTTTTGAATGGTGAATGCCCTCAAAAATGTGGTTACAAACTGGAAACATCCAACCAATCAGACAAATTAAATATTGCATCACCAAAACTGGACAGTGACTGGACTAGAATTGGTCTAGGACTGGTCTAGGACTGACCTAGGACTAGACTACGACTAGACCATAACTAGAACAGGACTAGACCAGGACTCTACGGACTGGACCAAGAACTATGCTACAAACTACCAGCAACCATACTAGGACTATACCAAGACCAAGACTGGTTTAGGACTAGACCAGCACTTAGACAAGCACCAGACAAGCATTAGACCAGAACTAGACCAGGACAGGTCTCAGATTAGACTAGGGCTAGACTGGGATTGGATAGAACTAGACCAGGTTTGGACTCGGACTAGACTAGGCCTAGACCAGGATTGAACTAGGACTAGACTACTACTAGACCAGGATTGGACTCGAACTAGACCAGGACTACATCAGGAACTATGCTAGGAACTAGGCCTAGACTAGGACTAGATTAGGACTAGACTGAGACTATTGCGAAGGAACCGAAACTAGGACTGGATAAAGTCTAGACCAGCTCTAGACCAGCACTAGACCAGCACTAGACCAGCACCTAGACAAGCATCAGAAGCATTAGACTAAAACCAGACCAGTACAGGACTCAGATTAGACTAGAACTAGACCACGATTAGGACAGGACTAGGACTAGGTCAGGATTGGACTAGGACTAGACCAGGACTACATCAGAAACTATGCAAGGAACTCCCAGCAACTACACTGGGACTAGACTGGGATTGGATTTAAACTGGACTAGGATTAGACAAAGACTTGACCAGCTTTAGACCAGGACTAGACAAGCGCTAGACTAGACCCAGACCAGGTCCAGACTATGCTAGACCAGAACTAGACCAGAATCAAACCCAGTCTAGATCAGAATGTGAAAGTGAACAGTTCATAGGGTTAATGCAATATTTTCATGTTGTTTCTGTGTTTTTTTTCTAACTATATTTGACTAACCCTATTTCTTTGCTACAACTTTCTCTCTCTTTTGATTTGAGCAGATCCTTTTGTTCCAACTGCTATTTTAGGTGAGACACACATCCTTCTTCTTCTGCTGTTACTTCTTTCTTTAAACAGTTGTGTAGTTCATGCCAATGATATAAGACAAGGACAAACCTGTGAAGTAAGACTTTCCGTTCCCATCTTTTTTGTTTGGTTTCGTTGGCTCTTTCTACTAAAACTGGCTTCCTCACCTTCATACCTGCCTGCTGCTTCTCTGGCCCTGTGTCCTCCTCTCCCCCCTCTGTACCCCCTTTGCCCCCTTTGCCCCCTTTACCCCGTTACCCCGTCCAATCAGGGGCTGTCCCGGGCTGAGGCTGACTTCACTCATCCCCATGTGCATCGTGCGTTGTGTGATGTCATGTGTTATAGCCTCTCTCATTGGATGCGGAGGAGAGCCGGGGCCAGGCACTGAGGGGGCAGCCCAAACCCACCGTCGCGAAACCTCAAAACGCCAAAGGATTCCGATAAAAAACATAGTATTAAAGCTGCATTGTGTAACTTTTCTTGCGTAGAGCCCGTCAAACCTCATTCACAATCAGAATGCGTGTTTTTCTTGGCATTTTTAAGCAATAAAACCACTTCTAATTGAATAAATGTGAAGTATAGTTGTTTAATGTCATACTGTGTAACATTCCAGGCAGCACAGTGACGTCTCCATAGAAACAAGCGGGAAAAAGTTACACAATGCACCTTTAGGTCAACAATGTATTCATAAATACTACTAAGTGATTGGAATTGTCGCTATTGAAGATTAGTACTCCCACTGTTGAAGCCGATGGCATTAGCATTCTCTGGGGGTGTGAAGCTAACTGTAGGCACTGCGCTGTCTGAAGCGCCGTTATTCGTGTTAGACTAAACTGAGAATTTTAACGCAGTCTGATCAATAAGAACAACAGGTGAGCGGGCTTGTGCTGTTAAACAAGTCTCTCACACTTGAAATTACAGTCTTAGCCAACAGTTTTTCTAGTTAGTCACTCTCATCTTTTTAGTTGGAAATCACCTGAACAATGCTAACCAAACCTAATAAAACATGCACAGATGGAAATCGGCTCTAGTGCTACAATCTGGCACAAAGCATCTGTCCAGTTAAGGTTAATGTATATTGTGCACTGTCCCTGTCTCGTTGATAAAATAAAATAAATACATAAATACAATGCTAATGTGTGCATCGTGTCACCATTGTAACTGCTGAAAATGTAGAACCCCATGTAGAAGTACTGAAAACTGGAAAGTGCAGACCTCCACCAAGGCATTACTGCTAAGGACCCTTATAAAAATGATATAATTAACTCAGTATGTTCATTAAAGCTACTCACTAATTGGATTTATACCAATAGAAGTTTGTTTTGATATGATTATGATGATTACGATAACAGTGACTCAGTGGGTGTTACAGTACAACTGGAGAGTGCAGATCTCCACCAAGGCTCCACCAACCATTATGGTGAACGTAAAACTAAGTACTTTAATAAAATAAAAAATAAGAGAGTGCATTAAAATAGGGTAAATAGAAATAGACGTCATTATGCAAATTCAAAATCTACAGTTTAGAACAAAGAGCACCAAAACGCCAATGCGTGCACAGCGGCATATTGGGTCCTCCTAAGAACTAAGTGCACTGTGTAACTTTTCTGGAGAGGGTCTGTAACCTGTTTGTATCCATGGAGATCTTAATGCTTTGGTTTGGGGGTGATATTAAACTAATCTGCCTTGCGTTTATTTAACTACAGCTGCTCAAAAACGTCCATTCTTACTGTGAGTGGGGTCGCCTCTCCACAAATCTAACCTGTAATTTGGTTTGCAAGTCTCCGTGGAGATTCTTTAGTTTATCGCCATACTGTGGAACATTCTAGACACATTTCCACATAGACAAACAAGTGACGGACCCTCTCCAGAGAAGTAACATAGTGCATTAGACCCAGTGTCCAAACTATGACCGATTTGAACCTCCACTTTAGATTTGTGAATGAAAAAAAAGTTCTATAGCTTGCTTAAAGGTGCACTGTGTAACTTTTTGTGTTGGAGGGTCCGCCACCTGCTTGACTATATGGAGATGTTACCGCTTTGCCTGTTATGTCCCACTGTACGACATTATCTATTTCCATGGTAACAGACAAGTTATAGGTTAGATCGGCACTGCAAAAAAGCCAAAATGAAAGATATAAACTCTTAAATCTATCAGAAAATGACTTAAAAGTAATTTAATTATGTGTACATGCAGCAAGATAATTTTACTTGACAAGTTATCTTAAAATAAACTACCTCTAGACTAGAATTAATCAGTCTCAAAACTAATAAAGCTGAAAACGAGATGAATAATCTGATATAAGTTTTCAAATCAGAGAAATTTGCAGAGTGTGGAGCTTTCAGTCTGTTTAGTATCACTGCATGTTTGAGAGCAATAAATGTAAGATTAAATGTAAGATTTAAGTGTAATGTCAAAGCAAAGCGACGTCATCTGCGTGGAGACGAGCAAGATGACAAAAGTTACACAGTGCACCGTTAATTACGATGTAGTTATGTCTAAATTTGCCTCATGTTAACTGTGCAGCCCCGACGCCCCGCCCCTCTCTCCTCACTTTACACATTAACCCCCTCCCTCCCCCTTCCAAACACAACAACAGCCTTTTCTAATATTCTTTTTAATGTGGCTCCCCGCGCCTTTGGCTAACTGCTAACCGTTAATGACCTACTTGCTCGTTTTGTTTTTTGGTAGCATCGCTGTAGACAATGTTTATCCACGCGGCTGAAGCCATAAAACAGACTTCTAAACCACATTTTGTTCTCCTTTGAATTATCACTGGCCTTTTAATGCTTTCACGCTAACCTTAAGTCATGTTCTGTCTTTTATCAATCAATCAATCAAACTTTATTTATAAAGCGCTTTTCATACAAAAAATGTAACACAAAGTGCTTTATATCACAGTTACTAAGTGGGACGTACGAACCCAAGAACCGATTGTTAAAGTTAATGTAGTGAGCGTTGTCTTGTCTTCGCTGAATTTTTAATGACGCTAAACCTATTTTTTCACTTGAAAGCAACACAAAACAACATATTTCATCACTAGTACCACAGCTGCGTGCGACAATAGCGCCACGCGTGAAATAATTGTGCTGACGTTGCATCAGAGAACTGGTTAGCGACAGTCACAGCTGAGGTCAAGTCTGATTTCACTTGGAAATTTACGATTTTTGATTTTTTTTTTTTTTTTCAAAATTTTAATCAAGACAAAGCGAAATTGGCCAATCCAATTAAAAAAACACTGAAAATTAAAATCCAAATTTCACCATTATTTCTCCCTGGAATCCATAACCTTCTTGTTACGTTTTTAATTTTGTCTTGCACTGTTGAAATCCCCCATCCATCCACTCAGCATCCCCCTCTTTGACTATTAGGCTACTATTATCTCATCATTAGCTTTACCCAGTTTAATGGAGGCATGTGATCTTGCCTTTATATATCTTTTCAACTAAATCTTGACCAGGTATTCATGCTGTATTGTTCTGCTTATCCCCTCTCCTCCTCTTTCTCTCTCTTTCTCTTTCTTTTTCTCTCCTCTTTCTCCCCGATCTCTCTCTTTCTCCACACACACAACCGCTATTGTGCTAACTAAAAAGTTCCCATTAATGGTAAGTCCTCCCAACTTGGGCGATCGGGTTGGGGGAAGGAGGTGGTTTCTATGTCAAATCAGAAGTTTCCAAAAAAAAAAGAAAAACCAAAAACTTCTGCATCATATTTCACGATACATTCTATTCATTCTTTGCATGACATGTTAGCATTTCCACTACGCCACCCTTACCGCGCTCCGCCACCACGCTAGCGACTGTTAGCCTAGCATGGTCAAAGCTACAGCGCCCCCCATTGCCGCATCCACGCACCCTCCCCCCCTCCTTCCATCTGTGCTCCTATTGGTTGTTTTTTTTGGTTTCGTTTTTTATTTTTCGTATATATATTTTTTTGGACGCTGCTCGCTTGCCGCTACATGTCCACCCAATGTCCGACCATGCACTTTCTCTCTCTCTTCCTCCTCCTCTCATCTCCTGCCATGTTGTTTTGGGTATTTTCCATTGTCCGCTAAGCATCTGCGCCTGGTGTCTGCCACTGACTGGATTAAAGCGTACAGAGCATAGAAATGACCGCAGCAGGCCCGCTCTCTCCACATACGGGCTCACAGTCCAGATGACATATTGGGATGCCAGGAAAAACAAGAAGAATATTGTTGTGTTTTTGTGGCGTGTGGATTTGTACAACGGAGACGTGTTCTTGTCCCAAAGCGGGAGTCATGGTTTAGATTTATTTATAGGTTACCTGAGCTGCACTTAGGCGTTCTGTGGAGTAGTGGGACTGTTTAAAGGTTCATTATTGCGCAAAATTGACTCTTGTGAGATATTAGTCATGTTATAATGTTGTTACTTTGTCAAAATAAACCTGGAGTTGTGTTTTGTTCCGTTCACACATCCTGTATTATTAGACTCAAAATGCGCTTTTCCACCTTGTGATATAAACTGTACAGGTAGTTTCAAAGTTAACAGCTACTTTTTAATTTTAGTTCAGTAGAGATTGGCGACTTCAGAAATAAAACAATCCAAATGATTCTAGTGAAGGCGTATGGAGTGTAAAAACATAGTGGAGCACTTCCTGTATTACCGCATGACATCACAAGGGGGAACCGGGCTCACATTTTCTGATCTACTACGTTATAATGTTGTTTCCTCATCACAAAAGTACCTGGAGTTATGTTTTGTTTCATTCACAAACCCGACATATTTAGATAGAAGGTGCAATAGAAAACGTTCTGTTCCACCTTGTGATGTCATATGATAATACAGGAAGTGCTCCACTACGTTTTTAAACTCCATACGCCTTCACTGGAATCATTTGGATGATTTCCGCTCTGGAATTTCCAATGTTTATTAAAACAAAAGTTGAAAAGGTAGCTGTCGAAACTGGAAAAGGACAAGTGCATGACATCACAAGGTGGAATAGAGCATTTTAAACTTTGGAGATGCAGACAGACTAATAATAAAGAATTGCTTAAACATGTGTGAATGAAACAAAACACAACTCCCTGGAACAACATTACAAGAGTCATTTTTTTGTAATGTAGGACCTTTAAACCTTTTGCCATATGTTGCATTCGGATCATCTTATTTACCAAAAAACAGACAAATTTAAATCTTCATAATGCCGTTTTAAATCCCAAAAAATGTAATAAAAATAGACAAACCAGTGGATTTAAATGCAAGTTAGCGTGTTTTGCAGCCGTACAGTGGGACAGATGGAGAAGACCTCACCACATGACTCATCCTCTTACTCAGAGCTGTTGTGTTGTTGTGTCCATCCATCGCACAAAGATCACACGAGCGTTGGTCAATCTGGAGTGGTGAAATAATGTCCAACAGTAAAGGAGTGAACGGCCATCTGCTAATATTCTACACAACAGAAGTCAGATACATGTGGAGTTTGATAATACTCATTTTATACACGACCAGAAGGACTCACTCTCTCTTTTAGTGTATTTTTTCCATGTTTTCTACTTTCTACATTTGCTATACTTACAGAAGGCATCAAAAAAGTAAATGCATCTCCTACAGTATTGTCTTGAAAAGAAAAAAAACAAGTTAATCTACAAAAGAAGACAAACTACTGAATGAGGAAGTGTGTCCAAACTTTTACTGTATGTTTAAAATGTCAAAAGTTTGGACACACCCTCGCATTCAGTGTTTTCTTTTTTTCTTACTACTTTCTACATTTTATATACACACAGAAGACATCAAATATATGAAGCAAGAGGTGTGGAATTATTTAGTAAAGAAAAAAAGTTAAATAACGCTACTAAATATTTTTCAGCAAAGCAAAAAGTGCATAATTTGAGGACGTGGTTATAAAATATTTAAAAAAGTTTAGTTAATTTACTTTTTTTTTCTTTGCTACATAATCTTTCATACGTCTTACTTCATATATTTGATGTCTTCTGTATGTATAAAGTAGTAAATATATAGGAAAAAGTACAGAGTGAGAGGGTGAGTCCAAACTTTTGACTGGTCGTGTATGTTACAAGCATTATGTCACCACTTATTGTATGTCCGCAGAGGTGGGTAGTGAGTTAAGTGTACTTATACTTTTTAAATAAATCTAACACTTTATTTTAGCAGTAATATGACAAACAGGTCAGTGGTGGGTCCTCAAAAGTTACACCACAAAAGTTACACAATGTACTTTTAAACCAAATTATTTTTTGATTTTGTTAAATTTGTATAATATTGAATTTTAATGTTTAATTTACATAAATTATGACCAAACCAGATCAAAACACATACACAGCATGAGTACACACTGAAATGACATGAGAAAATCTTAAGTTGAAACTGATTTCTACAAAATTAAGACAATAAAGGGGGGCGAGGGTGTGATGTCACCATCTACATGAAATTGCAGAGGTGAGGAAAAAAAGGACTGGGGATTGAGGATAATACTATTAAAACACCATACACATACTTAAGTTGTGAAAAGTTAATTTAATTTAATTTATTTTTAATTTACTTTTATATTTTGAAGAAAGGCAAGGCATGTTTATGTGTAGAGCACATTTTGTACACAAAGTATTTCAAAGTCCTTTGGAATCCTAGTGGAATTAAACATTAAATCTATATATTTTTTTAATTTACAAATGTATTACATTTTTTGATATAACAAAACATTTAGAAGGGCAGAAAAATATATTTATAAAACATATTTTTAGACATTAAGAAAAGAAAAAAATATATATAAATAAACAGATCTACTTTTTTATACCAAGTTGTGTATATGGTGTTTTAATGGCTTTATTGGCAGTCAAGTGGTTTTTTTTTTGTTATATACTAGATAAATACACAGCTTTCTAGTCAAAAGTGTGTGAAAATAGGTGTATAATGGATTCAGGGGCCTCTGCAATTTCAGGTAGTTGGTGACATCACATATGACTGCCCTGATTAGTCTCTCTTCTTTAGTCCTCCACTGCCCAGTTTATCAGCTGTATTTGTAAAGAAGTGGTTTTGACCGGTGTTGAGCTTGTCCCACTTTCAATCACTGCATAAAACAAACACAATTACTATAAAATCCACTTCAAAACAGAACCCTTTCTATCATTCGCACATCCAAGTAGCTCCCACCCCCCTCTGCGCTACACCTGCACCTCTTCCTTTCTTTCTGTCTCTTTTTCCTTCTCCCGTGTGTCCATTTTGACCTGGCTTGGCCCTTCTCGTCTCCATGTCCCCCAGATGAGAGCCAGAACATGGGCAGTGACACGAGCAGCCTGGTGCAGCCTCACAGTCACTCTCTGCGGAAGCGCGAGGCGGCCGACGTGCCCTACCAGACCGCCCAGCTCCACCCGGCCATACGGGTGGCCGACCTGCTCCAGCACATCACCCAGATGAAGTGTTCAGAGGGATACGGCTTCAAGGAGGAGTACGAGGTAAGATATACACGGACTTTATCTGTTTATTGGTTGTTTTAAGTGTTTTTTGTGCAGACAGATGAACCATATACACAAAGAATACAAGACAAAGGGGTAATGAAGTGAATCAGACAGATAATTAAAGTTCTTTCTAAACTGATAACATGTTAGTGAATGAATTAATTGCATTGATACTTTGCAGTGTCTTCATGCTAGGGGTGTTCTGCATGCGGCTCTAAGGGTGAAATTTTTAGGAGTTACCACGGCGACATAATGCACGAAAAGGGAAAAATCCTAAATTAACTTATCCAAATGGGTCTGTGTACCATTTGTTCTTTTGAATTTAAATTAATGAAAAACAATAAAATGGAAAAACAGTTTGTTATTTCATTATTCCGTTTTAGTGTCAAACAAAAAAACAGTTTGAACCTCTATTTCCAATAAAGTTCAATTCAAATAACACCAATCAAAAAACTCAGTGCCTATTTTAATTTTCATATTTTGTTCTCTTTGGTTTATTTGTCTGGACGTTTTGCTGCTAGAAGGACTTGCCTGAAAAATTGCTGCAGTTTTTGCGGACAAACATTTCTTCTTCTTTTATAGCGACGCGTTTACTTTCGCCTCTTAAAAAGTATTTGTTGAACTCCACGACGAGAAACGGGAAGCAGCGGCGATAAATCTCCTTTGTTCAGTTGACACCGCGGATCTATAATAAGATTTTATTATAGTTCTAGGGTTGACACTGAATTCACATGTAACTTGTAAAGCCTCAGAACTATAGGCCTATAAACCAGAAAAAAGAAAAAATATATGAATTAAAATAGGCAAAGAGACTGGTGCTATTTGAAATACTTTAAATACACTTTTTTTTGTTTTGCACTTAAACAGAATAATGAAATAACAAACTGTTTTCCCATTTTATTGTTTTCCTTCTTAATTGAAATTCAGAACGGATGGTACACGGACGCAAATGTTTTTTCGTTTTGGTTTTTATTCAGATAACAGCTTTGTCACTTAGCAATAATTGAAAAATACACCAAAAGATTCTTAAGTTTTATTCCCAACTCTCATATACTCACAGTGATATATGGTGTTTTCTATTATGGCTTACCTTTTATTAAAAACAGTAAATCTGGACCGATATTGCAGCACATAAGAGCAGAATCGAGACATAACTTGAAGAAAATGGGCAGAATGGTTCTCAGTTCGTGTCCCTGTTCACCTGAGTGTTTCTATAGCAAGTTTGCATGTTCTCTCTGTGTCTGGCATGCGCCGGGTACTAGACTTTGTGGGTCAAATCCTCCAGCTAAAGTAGTCCGGACCAAGACAACACAAAGCAACGCACCTTCTAATAATAATAATGTGTTGAATTTAGCATTGTTCTCAGGCTCTGTGTTACACTTTCAACTTTAAATATGTCAGGTACTACACATTACACGAAAATCTGACTAGAACTTCCTCTGCCCCAGGTAAAAACAACATCATTTCTGTTTAACACCACCGCCCTGACACAATACAGCCCACAGACCACTTACAGCCCCTCTGAGGATAAAAAGTCTAGTTTCCAGTCTGACACAGCCTTATAATACATGGCCTCGTCTCCTCCTCCTCTCCTCCTTTTCTCCTCCACTCTCTTTTGCCGACCGTAGCACAATCGTTATGTTCCTCCAGATGCACTTTTACGATAAATAGTTGATGCGTTTCGTCTTTTGTGTGTTTACGGCTCGCGTCGCTCATCTGTTCGCTGTCGCCGTTCGCTGGGCTCGGTGTGTGTCGGACGCTCTCGTGGACTTTACGTCGCTCCTCACACATCGAGTACAGCGCGTGTGATGATGTTTGAAAGACGCAGTTGACAAATAAGGTCAAATTTTAAAAAAAGTAATCAAAAAAAATAATGGGAGGGTATTGAAAAACCAGAGCAACCAGAGGAAACCTTCACAGGCGCAGGGAGAACATGCAAACTCCACACAGAAAGGCCTTGCGTCGCACCACAATCAAACCCAGAAACAGAAAAGACAATCTGAGTAATTTAGCAACCACGATTTTTTTAAATTCAAGTCATATACACTTTAATGCAGACCTATTACGCAAAATCAAGCTTTTCTTTCTCTTTCTCATTTTCCCTCTTGAAGTTGTATTTGGAGTGATTCATACATGTTTGAACAAGATGGAATTATCTTCAAGATGCCATTTTGTCAAATAGGTACACAGAGGTCCATCTTATACTTGTTCTGATGCAGTTCAAGATCATTCTAAAACTATTCAGGAAAGGTTCTGTAAATGTGACTTTTATGGAGGAAAATTTGTTCCATCAGATTTTGAATTTTAACTACAGCTGAATTTCTCACTTTAATTTTGTTTTAATCTTAAAAAAGAGGTTTGAATTATTTAGTTTTTTGATATGTTTCAAATTCAGCCTTCCACCTTTTAAAGATTCGGCACAGACAATTTCAAACCCTTAAATTCAAAAGTCAAAATTCAGACAACAGAAGTCAAAGATGCCAAGGCAGAAGCAATCAATCAATCATGAGTGAAGAGGACAGAGGTTGTTTCTTATTGGCCGTTGTCATCTGTGGGCGGGGTTTGAGGTTTTCATGAGGCTAATTCTGACTAATCAGATCACTTCACTGCACTATTTCCTGTTTGTTACTAAGTAAGATCAAATCTCTTTGGATCGATTGCTTTGGCCTTATCATCTTGGATCATTCTTGCAAATTTTACTCTCTGAATTTAGATTTTCGAATTGGAGGTCTTGAATATATTTGTGCTGGATATTTAAAAGGTGACATTTCATTTTGAATTTTCAACACTTTAAAAATGTAAAATTGCGTAAAATTTCAGCAACTAAAATCCAGGCAAACATGTTTTTTCAGAGTTAAAAATTTAAAGTGAGAAATTCAATGGCATTTAAAACTCTGATGAAACAAATGATCTTCTGTAGACTTTTTTACTAGGCCTATGAGATTTTAAATACTTTTGGCAACCCTAGTACCGAAATACAACAAAATACCCTGTAAACTTGCTCTATTATCCCTGTATATCCACTGTCTTTGGCTCTGATTAGGCCCCAGTCTGTCTGTAACACCAGGAGCCCCCACCACAGCAGCCCTGGCCCAGCAGACTCCCCCCTCCCCTGCCTCATTAGACCAGGACTCTGGCTGCTCTGGCTCTGGTCCAGTCCCCCTCACCAGTCCCTCGGTCCCCACACAGCAGCGCGGCCCCAGCTGGCGGCCATGTTGGAACAGCGCGGCCTCAGATACACACTAATAATGCCTGTTGTTAAGTATGAATCACAGTGGAACCTGCGCCTTGTTTTTGGCCGAGTTTGAAATCATTGTCCCCATGGGAGCACTAGGCAGATATAACAGTACTAAATGAGGAGTCTAGTTACTACCACTAACTACTACTACTACTACTACTTTTACCACTGTATACTACTAAAACACATTAAAAACAACCAAAATGCTGAGCCACAATAACAAAATAAATAATACTTTTTTGCTACTGCTGCTACTTGTACTTCTACCACTATTGCTACTACTACTGCAATACTGCAACTGCTACTACTAGTATTTCTACTACTCCTACTACTACTGCTACTACTACTACTATGATTACTACTACTGCTACAATGGCAACTAGTATTTCTGCTACTTCTACTGCTCCTACTTCTACTGCTACTACTACTATGATTACTACTACTGCTACAATGGCAACTAGTATTTCTGCTACTACTTCTGTAATACTGCAAATGCTACCTCTACTTTTACCACTACTACTGCTACTTTTGCTACTAGTAGGACTACTATGATTACCACTACTGCTATGACCTCTACTAGTACTTCTGCTACTAAAACTGCAACTGCTTCTAGTACTATTATTTTTGTTACTGCTACTACTACTAAATATGAACAACACAAAAACCACAAATAATAGTTTTAAATTGCTACTAATGCAAGTATAACTACTACTGTTACTATCACAACTTGTAATACAAGCAGCAGTAATAGTAAAACTATTGCTACTACTGCTTGTACTACTAAAACTAACACTACGCAAGTACTATTCATTAACTACTACTACTTACTTACTCCTTCAAACTCTTCTAATGTAGCGCCACAAATACTAATAAACTTCTACTCCTGCTACTTCGACTTGATGCCGACATTAATCAAATCGAAGTGACTCAAATGTAGACTTATCTGCAGCGGATGGAGTAACGAGCTCTGGCAAAGCCCATGTAATCAATACAAATTAAGACAGAGTTTATGCAAATACTGGATCTTAACGCTAATGAATGAAACTGTCAGGAGAGATGCAGCTCGTCATCTGTCTGAAGGGCCGGTTACGCTAACTCCTCAAATGTAGACGCATTGCTCTTCAAATACTCTTTAGAATTGGCTTTAGTTGTGGCTCTTGCGAATATTTTTACTTTCTTGCCAGTTTAACGAGTGGAACAATCAAATCAACAAATAAAATGCACTAAAGAAGACTTATTGTGTTTGAGTCTGCAGTGGTTCTTTGTTAGAATTTGGACGTTTTAAATTGCAATTTTCATCTAAAACCATAAATAAAACAAAGACCGACTTCCTTATTACTACTTGTAAAATGGCTATTGATATATACTACTGTTGTGTACCACTAAGAGACATTTAAAACAGCTAAAATACTGGCCCACAATAATACAAGAAATACTGTGACTTTCAATGTGTACAACAGCTACCATCTCTGCTGTTACTACTACTACTACTACTCCTACTACTACTACTACTATTGCTACCACTACTAATCCCAATACTACTACTACTACTACTACTACTACTACTACTACTACTACTACAGCTACAACTACTATTTCCACTGTTGCTGCTGCTAATACTACTTAATACTACTACTACTCCTACTACTACTACAAGAACTACTGCTATTATGGCTACTAGTACTTCTGCTACTGGCTACTATTACCACCACCACCACTACTTCGACTACTACTACTACTACTACTACTACTACTACTACTACTACTACTTCTTCTACTACTGCTTCTGCTACTACTACTGCGACTACTACTACTACTGTTGCTGGCTACTGCTACTACTTTTGCTACTACTACTTTTGCTACTGCTGCTACTTCTACTGCTACTAATACTTATACTACTGCTACTACTACTACTACTATTAGTACTACAATGAATACATGATTACCCAAACATGCTTGAATCACTCTGTACAACGTCTAGAGAAGGGGGAAACTTTAATATATATAATATTATATACTATAATATTAAACCCTCTGCAAAGTTGCATAATAGGGCGGCTTTAACATCCATCAGGTCTTTTCGTTCATTATCTCCCATGTCTAATCACCTCTGTGTCTGCGTCTCTCCTCTGTTCAATAATGTATCCTCCCCGTGCGGTTACCCTCCAGGCCTTTGGGGGCAGCGGTCCGTCAGCCATTATGAGTACAGGTGTTTGAGGTCCACAGGCTTAAACCTCCTGTCAATCAAAAGTGAGAGACGGGGGATAAATGTCACCACTGTCTCTTCAGAATCACCTCTGTGTCCTCTACCTGTCTGTGCACTGCAGGGACTGACGGGAAAAGCCACGTTAAAGATGCACTTTCCACGGTTACACGAGACCTTTAACTCTGAATAAAAATAATTTAACTCTAAAAACTAAACTAAAAATGAATTCAGCTTTAAACAGACCATGTACACACTTAATTCCTAATGATTAATGATATTTTTTAAGTAAGCGGGTGATTTATTCTGATTTTTAAAGCCAAATCTATTTATTCCTCGATCATGAGAACGTTTAAACGATTAAAAATAATTCTTATTAACCTGCTCGACATGAATGAACCTGAATTTTCCGCTATTTTGTCAGATCAGAAAAATTGTGTAGTATATGGTGATTTATACTTTCCTTTCTCTTCTTCAGTATATTTCTTCTTCACTTCCACTTAAAGCCAATATATAGTGTATTTCTTCATTTTGCCTGATGTCACTGTGCGCTTGCTAACTCTGCTTGTGCTAATCATTCCTCTTGCTGCTTTTTTGTGTGTATTTTTTAAGGTTAATGCCCTTTTTAAATATGTCTATACTTACCCTGTACTGTATCTCTCCCTTGCTTCTTATTGTTAACATTGGATCAGATAAATGAGGTAAGACATCGCTATTCTTTATCATTGTGAGTTTTGTAGTCAAACTGTAAGACCAAAATGGCAGATTCTTTGGGCTTGTCGATTCTGATCTGAAAAGGGCATTCACCGATATCTGCTATGCGCATTTGCTCACTGTGAAATGCTTAATTTTGAGTATTGCATTATAAATTATATGTTATTGGTAGATTTTTACACTAAAACTATAACTATCTATGATGTAATAACAGTATTTGGAGTGAAAATACTGTGCTTTTAAACTACTCTCAAAGCACTTTTAGTTTTAAAAGTCATAGATTATGTATATTATTATTATAAAAAATTACTCTTTTGAGCTTTAAGCCATGTTATAATGTTGTTGCCTCCTCAAAAACACACCTGGAGTTGTTTTGTTTCATTCACACATGTAAAAGGCAGCAGATTAATATTGGCTTAAGCTCAAAATGCTCTATTCCACCTTGTGACATCATGAAGTGGTAGCTTTCAAATGAATAGCTACAGTTTACCTTTCGTTTATTTAAGATTGGCATTTCCAGGTCTGAAATGATCCAAATGATTCTAGTGAAAGTGAATGGAGTTTAAAACAGTAGAGCACTTCCTGTATTACCACATGACATCACAAGGTGGAACAGAGTGTGGGAGACGAACTCTAAATATGCAGGTTTTGTGTGTTAAACAAGTGTGAATCAAACACAACTCCAGATCTGTTTGTGGTGAGGAAACAACATTATAACTAACATAGATCCGAAAATACCGTAATATGGGATTTTTAAAGTAAGCAAGCCTAAGAATTTGAGCTAATTTTTCTACTTAATTAAATTTTAATTTGAAGAATATGTTTACAATTTCTGCATATTTCTGCATTTTTGAACTAGAGACAAGATTACTCACAGATGCACCTTTATTTTCATTCATAAAAAGCGTCTGTAAAGCCCCATTAGAATCTATGTACTGAGTCTTTGCATGTTTGAATGTTGCACGCTGTGGTTGTGTTTTTTTTCTTCTCTTGTTCTTGTTTATTTCTTCTTTTATTTTGAAATGTTGGCTTCCTCCTGCTGCTGTGTTTGTGCGTGATCCTTCACAGTATCTGTATGAGTTCAAATGGCTTATGGATTTTGAATGATGATCAATGCAGACTCAATCCTGCAGGGGGCCCTAAGCAAAATTGACCTTAGGGGACATCACAATTTCACTTGGACTTGGGCTTTAGTTTTAGATGTTATTGCTTTGTCTAGAATGTTCCACTGTATGGCATTAAACCTTTCTATCTTCATGGAGACCGAACCAGACCAAGTTACAGGTCAGATCTGTGGAAAGCCGTCCCTGCTCACAGTCCGAATGCAGTTTTTTCCAGGATTTTTTGAGCAATAAAACCACCTGTAATTTAAAACATGTAGAGCTGTTTAATGTCATACTGTTAAAGGCAGCAGACTGAAACAAAATATTGGCATGTGCTGGAGATTTGAGGCCGATACGCTAAAAAGTAGGAAAGAAAAAGCCATTCACATGTAAACTGTCTCCCCATCCACTTAACTTCTTTTGTTTCAGTGCCTTTATTGTGGTCCTGATTGTGATCGCACTGCACTCTTGGAAAAACATCTGTATCTGTCCTTGTCTTATTTATTTATTTAGATTGCTTATTTAGACTGTTTAGGTTGTTAGTTCTGATTTTGTTTGAGGTTATTTGTCATGATTTTGTGAAACTGCTAAAAACAAGCTTATAATACTCAGATTTCTTGTCATTTTAACTTTATTTAGAAGCACTAAAATCAAATGAACAATTTCACTTAGTTTAGTCCTGGTTTAGTCCTACTGTAGTCCTGGTTTATTCCTTGTGTTGTCCTGGTTTAGTTCAGGTTTAGCCTCAGTCTGAATTTATCAAAACTACTATAAACAAGCTTACGAGATTTCTTATACAGAGAGGTAGAGTAGCCATAAAATGTACTCAAATAAGGCCCTGTTTACACGTAGTTATTCTGAGAAACGAATATTTCCCTCCATCCGTTTTCCAAAATAATATCGTGCACACAGCATTGTTTTCAAAAAAGTTTTCATTTACATCAACCCGCATAAATACACTATCGAGCTCTATCATAACTACACCAAGCCTATGGATGGCAAATTTACACTCCACTCCTCCAGCAAACCGCTTCATTTTCAAAATGATCCCACCAGACTGCAGAGCAACCAGGTCGGACCCAAAACCGGGGGCGTTGGTGGTGATGGAGACTTGGTTTACTAGTAGGAGGGAGAAGTGGCAAAATGGCTGAGCTCCAAACCCTCATTCGTCTCTGGTTATCGATATAATACATCAGCTGTGCAAATGCAAACACATGAAATGACATGTTCTGATGCTGAACTAAAACTCTGTTTATTTCAGTTTACACGCAAACGCGATTCCATCGTTTTACAAAATCTCCACTTTAGCCGAAGTTTTTAGAAAGTTTTGTTTTCAGAGGTGAATTCTTTGTTTGCATGTAAACGATGGACACAAACGTGTGAACGGGGCTTAAGAGTAAACCAGCAATTAGCAAAACTACCCAAGTAAAAGAAACTTAGAGTAACTGTCAGGAAGATCTTCAAAATCATTTCATATTAACATAAAGTTGTTGTCACTTGTAGACTTACTTACAGTGGGAAGAGTAACTTAAACGGGACTGAGTAAATGTAACTGAGTACCACCCTCCTCTGCTCTTATAGATTATTTTTGCGTTCACATGTAAACCTTTATTGGCACCACACGCTTGTAAAACCATCTATAAGTTTATGTTATGAAGTTTTGCACAAAGGAAACAACAGGAGAGGATACAGCAGGTAGACTGTAATTAAAAACTGGTTCAAACTGGACGGGTGCCAGAGAGGATCATTTGTAGCGAGTAAACCACACCGCTTATTGCAGTGGGGAAGTTTATTATAACATGGAGCTGTGTGTTTGTTTCCTTTAGCACAGCCACAGCCAAGAAAGTGCATTTGCAAACTCCCCTGGGTCATGGTTGCAGAAATTTGGCATAAAGTTAAAGCTACTGTTCGCCCAAAATACTATTATAGGTTCTTCAGCTCGCATAATTTTACTCGGCCTAGTTTTTTTTTTTTTTTTGGAATTTACACTACCACTTAATTTAGTTTTTTTATGAATACAAATACATAATTTTCTGTCATTAATATATATATTTTTTATTCTTCATCTTCATTTTATTATTAAAGTGCTCATATTACGCTATTTTCTGATCTGCGTTTTGTTTCATTCACATGCTTAACACACAAACGTTGCATATTTCAGGTTTGAGTTCTTCTCTCAAACAGAAACCACGCTGTTCCACCTTGTGATGTCATGCAGTAATACAGGAAGTGCTCCACTGTGCTTTTAAACTCCACACACCTTCACTAGAATCATTTGTATTATTTCAACCCTGGAACTGAAAAAAAAATTGTAAAGCTTGATGACATCACAAGGTGGAACGGAGCATTTTGAGCTTTGGAGATGTAGAAAAACTCAAAATAAAGGGTTCCAAAAACATGTGTAAATGAAACAAACCAACTGTAAGTAGTTTTTGAGGAGCTAACAGCTTTTAATAAACAATGCTGCTAATCAGTCACTCACTTAGTTCCTCAGTCACTGGATTACTTTTGTATTTTTACTTATTTGCATCGAATACTATGAAAAATACTGTAGTACTTCCCGTGCATAGAGATGTGTAGTGACAGACTCAGAGGAGCGGTGGGTGTAGTGCCTGTATGAGTCTGATTCATGTAGAAGTGGGCGAGATGAGACCGGGATCCTTCAGGGCGACTGGCACAGTGACACGAGCTATCAGAGGAGAAGGCCTGAGCTGCCATCCCTCATCCCTCCATCACCGCTCCTGCTCTTCCTCTTCTTCCTCCTCTTCTTTCTCCTCCTCTTTTCCTTCCTCCCCCTTTTAGGGCGAGTGGTACAGAAACTCCTCCTGTCCTTCCTCTTCTCCATCCCCTTCTTCCTGCCTCTCGTCTCCTCTTTCTTCCTCTTCTTCTGTCCCTTCTCATCTCTTTCCTTCACTGTCCTCCTCTCCTGTCTCTTCTCTCCCCTTTTCACTTCTTTTTTCCTCATCTTCTCACCCTTCTCTCGCTTCATCTTCTGTCCCACCTCCTCTTTCCTCCACTTCTTTCCTTGTCGCTCCTCTTCTTCTGTCCGTCCTCTCCTCCTCCTTTCCTCCTCTCCCTTCATTTTCTGTCCGTTCACCCTCTCCTGTCCCTTCTCTCCCCTTCCCTCCTCTTTCTTTTCCTCCTCCTCTCCTTCTTTCTCCTCTCCTTCTTTCTCCTCTCTTTTCTCCTTTCTTTTTTTCTCTTCCTTTTCCCTCTTCTTCTTCATCTTCCTCAGTTTTTAGGACATTTTAGTTACCATCCCTCATCCCTCCATCTCCCCTCCTGCTCTTCCTCTTGTCCATGCTCTTCTTTCTCCTCCTATTTTTCTTCTTCCTCCTCTGTCTTTTCTTTGCTCCTCACCCTTTTCTCCCCAGTTTCCTTTTCCTTAATTCCTCCTCTCAGACTTCCTTCTTTCTTTTCCTCCTGCTCCTCTTTTTTCTCCCCTCTTCCTCTCCTTCCTTCAGGGCACCTTTCGAATTATAACTACCATTCCTCATCCCTTCTGCTCTTCCTCCTCTTTTTTATTTCCTTTTTTACTCTCCCTTCCTCTCATCTCCTTGTCTTCATCTTCTCACTCTTCTTCTTCCTTACTCCTCTTTTCCTTCCCCCTTTCAAATTTCTCCTATCCTTTGTTTTACCTTCTCTCTCCTCTCAGACTTTCTTCTTTCTTCTCCCCTTCCTCCTCCTTCTTTCCTTCCTCTTCCTTCTCCTCCTTCTTCAGGGCATCTTTCCGGGCGACACAAGTCATCAGAGAACAAGGCCTCAGCTACCATACATCTCCCTCCTTCCTTCATCACTTTCTTCCTTCTTTTTCCTCTCTTCCCTCTTCTTTCTTCATGGCATCTTTCCGGGCGACACAAGTCATCAGAAAATAAGGCCTCAGCCACCATCCATCTCCCTCATCACTCTCTTCCTCCTCCTCCTTCAGGGCATCTTTCCGGGCGACACAAGCCATCAGAGTCCTTAGCCACCATCCGTCTCCCTCATCCCCCCATCTTTCCTCCATATTTTCAGCATATTAAAGCTGTTCTTCAGTGAAATCACCAGTAGCACAGGCGTACGTCCTTGTGCGCCGTCTCTGAGCCCTTTATTTCACAGACAGATGCGCTGCCGGCGGCTCAGAGCTGGAGGGAGAAAGCATCGATGGTGATTGAAGACTGACCACGAGCAGTCTACACCACCTCCAGCCACACAGTATAGGGCCTTTCCTGTGCACACTCACTGTAAATGGATTAAAGTACTTTTAAAACATAGATCAGCAATTGTGGGTTTGGGCCCAAGACTGTTTGGAGCCACGATTTAGAGCAGCACTTCTCAAACTCTAGTGCTAGTCTGTTTTGTTTGGAGCCACGATTTAGAGCAGCACTGTTTTCAGTGATTAATGATGAACTTGGTCTTAAAGGGGCTGTTCTTTTTGCTTTAACTTACTGTTTTGTACCAGTTTACGTTATAGATTCTCACTGAAGGCTTCAAAACTATGAATGAGGGTCTTCTACGTGTCCATAGTGTCCCAGAAATCTGACATAATTTTAAAAGCATTTATCTTGAAAACTACTAAGTGTAGCTCAATGAACATCATACGTTTATTATTAGACCAATTTCATTTCATTTTATAGGCCACAAATGCAACTATTGTGACTGTTGTCGAACTCTTCAAGTATCTGTAGCATCTCAGCACAGAATTCTTACTGTTTTCGCTTGTCATCTGCTTTTAAACCTGAACGAGCTGCAGACGGTTTTTATTTCCAGTCGTGTCCTCAGGATACGCCAAACCATCATTCAAGGACTTTTTCTCCATATGGACTTTTAGGGGCTTCGCAAAGTTGTTCACGAACTTGCTTGACCTTCTCTTCTTGTTGATCCTTTAGCCCTGCATAAGAAGCCTTCCTCTTTAAAAATTTGATACAAGAACAAAAACATTAAACGTTTTCAACTGTTTCTATGCATTCTGTGAAAATGTGAGGTTCAACTAGAATTGCCCAGATTATTGGCCTGCAAAATTCTGTCATTTTTTTGGGGTGGCGCCCTCTATTGCTATGGTGGAATGGGCAGCAGTTACCATGGGGACACATTAGTTAAAAACTACAAAATGGAGAGGAACATTGAGAGGAACTTGTTTAACCACAGCTCTTTCTAGTCAAATTCATTTTCAGATTAAAGTCTAAGCAGCCTCAGACAGAGCAGTGCATACAGTTAGTTACAGTTGTTTTTTTAAATACCCTCCCTCTGCTTGGATCACCGCTTTGCTCTTTTGGCTTTTCTTCATTACGTGTTTCATAATGTGTCTTCACTGTGATCGTGTCAAAATGAGTTTCCCCTGTGAGACCGTCCATGCACAAGTCTAACCCGCTCACCTTTATCCTGATGAAGCCGCCCTGGTGGTAAAGACGAGCCATCGCATCCTGACTCTCAATCTCAGCACTCCTCTTCCTCCTTCTCCTCCTCCTCTTTCCTCCTCCTCTTTCCTCTTCTTATCTTCCGTCCCTCCTCATCTCTTTCCTTCACTCTCCTCCTCTCCTGTCCCTTTTCTCCCCTTTTCACTTCTTCTTTTCTCCTCTCTCCTCATCTTCTCACCCTTCTCTCCTCTTTCCCCCTCTTCTCTTTTCTCGTCTCTCCTCCTCTCCTGCCCCTCGTTTCCTCTTTCCTCCTCTTCTTTCCTTGTCTCTCCTCTTCTTCTGTCCGCCCTCTCCTCTTTCTTCCCCTCTTCTTTCCTCCTCTTTCCTCTTCTGTCCCTTCTCATCTCTTTCCTTCACTGTCCTCCTCTCCTGTCCCTTTTCTCCTCTTTTCATTTCTTTTTTACTCATCTTCTCACCCTTCTCTCCTCTTTCCTCCTCTTCTCTTTTTTCGTCTCTCCTCCTCTCCTGCCCTCGTCTCCTCTTTCCTCCTCTTCCCTCCTCTTCTTTCCTCCTCTCTCCTCTTTTTTTCTGCCCTTCTCATCTCTTTTCACTTCTTTTTTCCTCATCTTCTCACCCTTCTCTCCTCTTTCCTCCTCTTGCTTCATCTTCTGTCCCACCTCTCCTCTTTCCTCCACTTCTTTCCTTGTCGCTCCTCTTCTTCTGTCCGTCCTCTCCTCCTCCTTTCCTCCTCTCCCTTCATTTTCTGTCCGTTCACCCTCTCCTGTCCCTTCTCTCCCCTTCCCTCCTCTCTCTTTTCCTCCTCTTCTCCTTTTTCTCCTCTTCCTCCTCCCATTTTCCCTTTTCGTGTCCAATAATATCGTGGATGTGTCTCTGTGGCCCACTGTTTCTGTCTGAACCCAGTGCAGTTTTAATCGCGTCCGTTACAGGAGAGCGGTGACTTTAAAACGTCCGGTGTCTGGTTATGGAAGAGTCAAACTGTGAATCTGTTTTATTTGATCTCACTTTTATAGTTTGCTTGTAACAGCTTGTATTGTGTGTCGCCTTTTTACCCACCACATACAATATTAGCAGCATCACACTGTCCCTCACTGTTCTCTGCAAATTTCTCTGATCTGGTTAAGATTTTAAAACCTATATCAGGTTATTCATCTTGTTTTTAGGTTTATTATCTACTTACTAGTTCTGAGACTGTTTAGTTCTAGTCTAGAGCTTTTTTAGATAATTTCACTACTTTTAAGTTATTTTCTGACAGATATAAGTGTTTATATCTTTGGCCAAGCTTCTTTGCAGTGTAGTTCATTTAGCTTAGTAACTTCTTAAAGGTTCACTGTGTAACTTTTCTGGTGGACTGTCCGCCTTCTGCTCGTCTCCATGGAGGTGTTATAGTTTTGGAATGGCATTAAAGGTATCCACACAGCATTTACTCAATAATGTGTGTTTTTATGGACTTAAAACTTGCATTCTTACTGTGAGTGGGCTCGCCTCTCCACTGGTCCGACAGGTAAACCCTGCCCTATGACGTCACCTGAGGGTAATGCCGTGCTGAGGGATATTCCAGACAATATCTCCATGCAGAGAAGCAGCAGAAAAGTTACACAGTGCACTGCGAATTTCTCTGATTTGGCCCAAGATTTTAAAACTTACTGAAACTGATTAATTCTAGTTTATTTTAAGATAGCTTGTCAAATAAAATTATCTTGTTGTCATTTTCTGATAGATTTAAGTGTTTATATCTTAAGCTTTAAACAAAACCCATGATTTTTAAGAAATTATTTGTTCTTTATGAGTTAAGTCTTTCTTCTTTCTTTATTAAGACTAATTCAAGTTGTCATTATTTTAAGGATTGTCCAAAATCTTAACTGCTCAACTTTTATTTGAGAGGATATTCTGTAGCTTTTTTTAACCATATAACCTTGTTTACTCATCAAAAACATACAAGGAGTTGGGTTTTATTTCATTCACACACAAACCCTGCATATCTAGGGTCATTTGGATTATTTCAGATCTAGAATTGACAATCTTTGCCAAACAAAGGTAAAAGTTTGCTGTTAATTAAGAATAAAGGGTTACTGTGATGAAGTAACAACATTATAACATGACTTAAAGCTCTGAAGAGCTTTAAGTCATGCTTATTGTTCCATTTCTAATAATTAGAAATGGAACAATAAGCCGAGAAATAAAATATTCTCTGTGTTCTCGTTCAAACACACCTGTATCTGACCTCCTCTCGTCTCTTTCCTCTTTTATTCTTGCAGAGTTTTTTTGAAGGACAATCCGCTGCGTGGGACTCGGCCAAGAAGGACGAGAACCGCATGAAGAACCGCTACGGCAACATCATCGCATGTGTGTATACCTCGATTCTTCCTCCTCCTTCTCCTCCTCTTCTCTATTGACTCATCCCTCCATCACCCAGCGTTCTCCTCCACCACCTTCTCTCCTCCTTCTGCTCTCCCTCCATCACTTTTCTCCTGGTCTTTCTCCTCTCCTTCTATCTCCTCTCCTTCTATCACCTCTCTTATTCTTCCTCCTTCAACATCTCTCCGTCACCTCTCTCCTCTTCTCCCTCATCACTTCTTTTTCTCTTCTCCCTCCATCACTTCTCCCCTCTTCCTCTTTCAACACACCTCTCTTATCCTCCTTCTCTCTCCTCCTCATCCCTCCTCTTCTCCTACTCCACATCTCTCCTCTCCCTCCATCGCTTCTCTCCTTCTCTTCTCCCTCCGTGACCTCTCTCCATCTTCTTCTCCCTCTCCTCTTCCTCCTTCCTCATCCCTCTTCTTCCATCTCGTCCTCTCCTCTCCCTCTTCCTCCTCTTCTCAACACCCCTCCTTTCCTCCTCATCCTACTCCATCCCCCTTCTCCTCTCCTCCTTTCCTCTTCTTCCCCTTCATCCCTCTCCTCTTCCTTCTTCACATCTCCTCCTTCTCTCCCTCTATCACTTCTCTTCTCTTCTCCCTTCGTCGCCTCTCTCGTCCTCCTTCTCCTCTTCCTCTTTCCTCCCTCTTCTTCCATCTATTCTTCTCCTTCTCTTCTCCCTCCATCACTTCTCCCCTCTTCCTCTTTCGACATACATCCATCATCTCTCTCCTCCTCCTTCTCTCTCACTTCTTCCTCCCTCCTCATCCATCCTCTTTCTCTCCCCTTTCATCCCTCTTTCCTCCTCCTCTTCCTCCTCTTCTCAACTCCCCTCCTCCTTCCCTTCTCTTTCTCCTCGTTACCTCGTCTTCTTCACCTTTCTCCTTCTCTCTCTCCCCTTTTTCCCTCCTCATCCCTCTTGTTCTCATCCTCTCCTCCTCATCCTCCTCTTTCTCCTCGTTCCCCCTGCCCTCTTCCTCCTCCTCTCCATCACCTCTCTCAACCTCCACCCTTCATCCCTCCATCACCCAGCGTTGTCCCGTGAGTTTTTGTGTTCTGTTCTTGTGATTTATGGTCCCTGTGTGAAACCATAACCTGCTCAAACAGACTTTTACTGTGGGCCCAGTGGAGCCGCTCTGACCTTTGGATTCTGTTATGAGAAACGGCACCGCCACATCCGACATGGAGCTGTGGCCCTGATCAGGACGTTAACACGCTCAATTAAATAATAATCTCTTTTCAAATATAAGCTCCCATGTCTTCTAGTTAAAGCCACAGTATGTAACTTTTTAGCTAAAAAATAGACTAAAATAAAAGCATGTTTTTAAAAAATTGGTATGTATATTGCACTGCAAAACAATGAAAAACTGAAAATTGGCTTGCATCTCCGCAGACCTGACTCTTATTTGGTCCAGGGGAGGGCCGCTTCCTGTTTGTTTCCATGGAAATGTTGTTAATCTTCCACCTTATGCCATGAAAAGTTTCTATTTCCATGGAGAACGTTCCAAAATGTGGTTTTAATTTTCTGTTTTACTGTAATTATAAAAGAGACGTGATATC
>KN493842.1:1081-18918 GCA_000787155.1 Scartelaos histophorus | reverse complement strand
ATTTAATTCTTAAAACACAACATAGTAACAGTGATATACATTAAATAATTCTGATTACATCTGTACAGATAAGATATAGACATCTGCATAAAATAAGAAGACATGAAACCCTTTATTTGTCCAAAATGTTGGTAATTGCAAAGACCTGATTTTTTTGTCCAAGCATTGATTTGCTACATCTGAAATTGTATTTATGAATTATTTAATTTCACAATATTACAATACTGCTCTAACTTAAAGGTGCACTGCACAACTTTTTCTGGTGAATTTTTCAGTCACCTACTTATCTCCTTGGAGATGGTTTTGCTTTGCTTGGAATGTTCGAAGGTATGACATTAAACATATGCTTAAACCATTTATACATTATGGGTGTTTCTATTGCTCAAAAATACAATAATTCCCTCTGTGAATAGGGGAAACTCTCCACAGTTCTGAATTGTAATGTAGTGTAGTGCTGTAACCTCCTTGTCTTTCTTATGACTGTGAAACATTCTAGACAAGACAACAACATTTCCATAGAGACATCAGGTGGCGGACCTTCAAAATGTTACGCAGTGCACCTTTAATAACAGCTCATCTCAACTCTTCCCATCGCATTAATGTGCACCTTCTCTCCTTTTACCTGATTCAGTTGGAGTGGGGCTAATAGCAGCTAACATCTCCCGCTCCTTCTCGTAATCCATGCGGCAGAGCAGTTGGCCCTCCTTCAGCACAAACTCGTCACCCCTCTGAAGGCGCCGCTCGCACTCGCAGCAGCTGAAGCACCCCAAGTGATACACCTGTCCGAGCACGCGCATAATGAGCTCCGAGCGCCCGATCACCTGCAGACACGCGCTGCACTTCCTCACAAACAACCTGGAGGTGACCACACACACAAGATTAAGGATGGGTATGGCTGTCAAAAATCAGTACCCCAATACTAATCAAAACTAAAACTAGAGTGGATCATTTGAATAACAGTTGATGCTGAAAAATAATGACATAAATAGTGCAAAACTGGACCTTTCCTGATCACTTATAGAATATTCTTCATTATAAGCTAATATAAGACCACATGATAAAAATTGATTAATGTTCACTTTAACAATTACAGTTATCATACCAGTATAACATTGGTATCAGTACTTTCCCTTAGTATAGTATCAAACATTTTCTCTATAGGTTAAGCCCAAAATTGCATTGGAACACATGCATATACCAGTATTTATAATCAAATGAACTGGGTATAATTTTATGTTTTTACCCACCACAATCTATAATATATTTTACAATACAAATAGGGTTTTTTGCATCTTGAGAACATAGAACATAATAATGATGCTCATACTGTCCACAAATGCAATTTCTCTCAGCAAAAGCAGTTTGTTTTTAGGGTTAGAGCTGCTATACAAATGTTCTATGTAATTATCTATAATAACACATAGGTACATTGCAATAGTACCCAGTTCTATATACACTATTAATGAAATATACATAAATATTTAAATATAGATATTCAAGTCTTTGTGATGAGTGCACTGTAATTAAAGCTTTGATACATGTACTTCAGATCTCCTCGTTACATAGAGATTAGCGTAGTCTCTTAATTAAAGGTCGTATGAACATTACCCAATGCACAAAGCAACAAGGTGAACATCTGCTATGAGGAATTACAATAGATGACATTTACGCTTCTATTCTTTTTTCACACAATAGGGGGCAGTAGTTAGTTAGCTGTTTGTACTACGGCTCTCTCCTGCATCTCATATATTTCTGTTTTACTGTATTTGAACGATTTTTCTCATGAATTGAAATGGGTAATATCATTTTTCAAAAACCCGTGTCAATTTGTAGTGAGTTTTAACATTTTCTTTTTTGATTTTATTTATTTATTTATTTATTTTTCCTATAACCGCTTTCCCTTTCCTTCATCTCTCTAGGGTGGGGGGACATATAAAGGCTGTTGCTGTTTTGGAGGTATGCATAATTAGAATATCAGTAATTGTTTCATTGTTTATGTGTATTTTTAATCATTTTTAAAAGGGTGCCTTAAGAGCTGTGAATATGACAAGGGTATTAAGCGTTTTTTTATTTTTTTTATTTTACAGTCCATAAAAATCAGCCTTCATTTACAGGCATGTAATAGTACTTTCATAATACATTGCTACAATATTGCCTGAATACCATATAAAAAAGGCGCTACATAAAATTTAACCAAATCTGGAAAGATGGACAATGACTAAACCAAGACTAGAACAGGACCTTAACCAAGTCTATATCAGGACCGGGATTCCAACCCAAACCAAACCAGCACAAATTTGAACACAGCTGAAATTTCTTTTCTTTGGTCCTATTCCCTGCTACTAAATTCCTCTTAAATCCTGGTTCCTGCTCTTAGTGTTTTACCCCCTCCCAACACACAGCCAATTCTGCCAGAATTCCCAGTTTCCCTCTTGCCCTCCCAGCCTGCCTCCCCAGTTCACTGAAACTAATAAAGACAGGATTAATTAGATTGTTGTTTAAACAGTGCGATGGCCAGACAGACGCTGTAAACTCATAACCAGGGATTGGGGATAGCATGGGGTTAATCTCTCCTCTCTCACTTATGCACACCAAAACACACATGCTCAGAGATATTTGCACACACACCCATAGAGTACCTATTCTGATGTTACCTGTATAGCCCTTATACAACAAACAACAAATTACAAAGCAATCTATTCTTTAAAATCGCTTTATCATTATATTAAAGACATTTCTGTATATGTGATTTTAGTGGAAATGCCAATGAGAAACACTGGATTAACTCAAGTGCTGAAGCTCCCTTACTGGGTGCAAGGAAGGTGTAGTTGCCCAAATCTGGAGTGTAAAAAGGAGCCAGGTCTGCACATAAGAGCCCCTAATCTGCGATTCTGTCCCAAACGCAGCTGCTACGGCTAATCTTTCTCAATCCATCTGCCAAACGCTGCCTAAATTCCCCAAATGACAGTGTCGCTAAGTTGAGATCACAGCACAAAAGTCGCTATAAGCATCCATTCATATATTGACTATTGACACTGTGCTACATTGTCTTGAGGTGCACTCATCATCGGAAATCTCCGTCAGTTTGAAAAAGACCTGCACTGTTAATGAGTGGTGGAAAAGAACAGTTATTTGAAAGGTCAGAGATTAGTATTAATTGCAATACAGTTTAAAAAATTGGCCACAGGGACAATGGTGGAGAATCCTGGACACAAATTGGACATAATGAATATTCTTCTGCATAAAAGCATGAAACCAAATTTTATTCAAATTTGTATATCCCCTTTTATAGATAAACTTTAACATTCGATATGGTTTTGACAGGAGGTGTTGACTTCTGTTTGATTTTTGTTTATTTATTTTTAGATTTAATTATTCATTTCCGTGGTGCTGATATGACGCAATTTACATATGAAAGAAATTAAATATATTCTGAATCTGTATAATTGTTTCATTAAAAGAGAAAATATCATAAAAACGTTTGAAATATTAAAAAAAAGACCATAAGTGAAGCTTTGATTGTTCCACCATACGGAAATTTTGTGTTTGCAGTGGAAAGTATAGCAGGAACAGCAGGAAATGAGAAATATAAAATCAAAAATAAAATAAATAACTATTAAATTATTAAATACATGTACATCTAACCAATCTAGCTAGATTGTTAGAAATTGACTGAATGCAGAATACAAAAATGTGTCAAGATAATAAATACAACACAAAACTATTATATCTGTATATTCAGTGGCAATGTCTATGCCTATTGCTGATTTTCTGATTCTACAATGAATCAGAAAATGTCCTACTCCCAGATAGGAACCAGTTTTCCTACATTTACATTGTATTTTTATAACAAATATCTAAAACTAAATATGACAAATGCTGAACCTTGAATGAACGGCTCTTAACCTTACATTATAACAACTACTTTTTGCATTTTCATTTATTATTACAGGCTCATGAAATGTTGTGATTTCATTTGCAGTACAACAGGAGGATATAAATGATAAAAAAAAATAAAAAATCCCAAAAATGTCTGATTACAAAGTCAAATTCCTCTGCATTTCCTTAAAATATAAACAAGTGGAAGGCGCGACAGAGTCACCCAGCAGTGTGTGACATAAGAGCGATGATGTGAGTGGTTAAGTTCAATAGTCTCTAATCATGGTGTACACAGCACGGCAGGAATTTACTCAATGCAGCAAATGAAGGCAACTTGGGGCAACTAGCACAGAGGGGGGTCTGTAAGTAGATCAGTCTAATCCCTCTAATAGAAGTATCATTCACACTGGTCTTTACCGCGGAACCACTCCCATTGAACTACCATGGCCGCCTCACACGACTCATTTCACACTCAATAAGGACTGCATTAGTTTTTGTTGTTTTGACTTTAACAGGTCTATATTTATATTTAGGTTATGGACTAATCATAAATGGTAGCTTAAAAAAAATCTACAAGTAATTTATGTTTAATAATGTGTAATATGTTTATTGTGTGTAATGTTTAGCTCTGCAGACGAGAACATTCAGAAATGAGTGACTATTGGTGGAAGTTTAAGCATCTAAAGCTTAAGAAATATGTCCAGATAACTACGTTTGAAATCTTTGCTACCATCAATTAGATGCACCAAGTAATTTAGAGACTTATCTGACTTATCTAAGACTTATCTGTCTTGCATTCATTCAGCTATTTATTTCATAGTTTTTATTTGTATGTATTCTGTAACTTGGCCATAGCCATAGTGTCTGTGAACTGTTTGTTCAATATAATGTGGTTATTAAATGTGCATCAAAGCACTGTTACTGCACAATACTGATGCTGTAGTCTGTATAACTGTTACCAGTTATCTTGATAAACTATGAGAGAGGGGGATTGAGAAGAGCCTTGAGAACTTGTGAACTTGTGCCTGTGGATTTGGAGGGGTTAGGGGGCACACATAATTACAAGCGCTCCGATTATAAGCTCAAATGTGGAGTTGGGAGTGCACGGATGTACTTTGTGTATGGTGCTGTGTTGCGTATCAAGCATCATCGCTTCTCTTCGTGTTTTATGATAGATTGGAGCCATACAAACAATAACAGAATCTTGATTATCTCCTAAGATGTGTCATGTGGCTTTGTTTTACTGTGAGCTTCGACAAGCACAACATTGCCTGGACCGCAATACAACGTTGCATAAATATGTATGCATCTCACAGTGATTACATTTGTTTTGCTCGTTCATAATTGATAAATATTTATACAGAAGCCGCTCTGATCAGACTGAGAGTGTTGCCTCCTGTTGCACTACTAGGAATTCTGCATGAACACAGCAAGGTTAGATGGTCTCAAGTTTGCAAAATTAACATTAATGTATATGTATATAGGTTTTAGATAAGGAATTCTCTTCTGTTAATCAGCTGGCAATCTGAAAAAGTAATTATAAAGGCTTTTGACAAAGTAGGATAACAGCATTCATTAGAAAAAAAATAATTGTTAAAGTTACTGAAATATGTGCCTACAGAAGATAGAAGTCTCTTTTCAGCTGTACGGCTCATTTTTCTTTTGCAGTTTGTTTTAAAAGCTGAATCGTGAGTCTTTCCTAAAACATCTTCAGTGCGCTGCCGATATGAACTGTGTGTTGTTTTTGCTGAGAAGCCTTAGTCCAAAAAAACAAACTGGCTGCAGAGTTAATATTGGTCTAAACAGAGCCTATATGAGCCTATAGTTTGTACATAGATGGTGAGATTTTGTGTCTTTGCGGAGTCTGTGAGTTAAATCAATGATCTATACGGAAGAGAGAAAAAGAATGACTAAAATGTGAATTCCTTCAGTGGTCCAGAATGACCAAACAATGTCAAGTGTATGTTAGAAATTAAAGTGCATTCCAGATATTTTTGGATTAATACTAAAAACTAATGATATGCATCAGATTTTAAGCAGTTTTGTGCTAAGTATCAGTTTCTTAGATATATTTGTGCAGACTGCATGTGCGCGTGAGCACACACTTTTAGGCGGATATTGCATTGTGAAGCAAAATGGCTCAGAGCCAGGGTTCAGTAATCACATCATCTCCTTTTATTAAATCTCCCTGCACTGCTTCTGTGTTATTAAAATCTCCCAGCATTCCCCACGATACTCGCAACCCCTGCCGCCACTCACTCACACTCACACGTCAGATATATATATTTATATAGTACAGTCACAGGGGCTGTATACAGTCACATGTAAACACTGATATGCACAGTTTGTGTACACACAGATAAGGTGTCTCATACAAACATCAATAACACACTGGCAGATGCTGTCTGTCATTTGTGCTTCAGATCCACCCATGCATCGATAAACTAATAAAATCAAAGGTGCTCTTGCTCGATGCTGGGTTGGTGTATACTCTCAGAAATGTGCAAAGCTGTGCAATTGTGTAATAAGCAGCAATAAGCACTGGAGTATGCAGTGAATATTTCTGACCCTGCAGCCAGTCTCACAGTTATACAGTTACACACCCTGCATCAGTGATACTCTCTCTCTATGTGAACACACGTTTGTCTCTGTACCTGTCCAAAATGACTAAAATGCTCTTCAAAATGTATGCCTCTTGTAATGTGGCTGTCAATGCACAATACACCTGATACTAAGAATAAATGCTGTGTTTGAGGCAGTGGCGGTGTGTGCGCAGGACTTGGTATGTGTGTGTTAGTTTAGATAAAACAGTTAATCCCCAGGCCACCAGAACGCAATATCCTGTCTGCGCGTTTCTCATTTCCTGTCTGTCTCTGGCGGAGCGGGGCGCAGAGGGGAGGGGCCAGTGGGGGACAGCGGGACCCGTTGCCCCAGAAACAGCAGATACAGGCGGTCGATTTGAGGAAAAGTCTCGGCCGATCTCACTATCTCTCCCTCTTCGGCGCGACCCCCTTTTCTCTCCCACTTTTTCTTTCTGCTTTTATTATCTCAGATTTAATAAAGCCGAGGCGAGCAGCTTGTTCTGCCATGAAACATTTATTAGCTGTCTGTTATAAAATTGTTGTGGGGGTGGTAAGATGATGGGGTCTCATCTCACATTATGCAAATACAGTGGCAACCAATACCCCCCCACCCAATACCAACCTACCCCTTTTCTTATAAAAGTCATATCTCCAGCTTCCTTATCCTCTTCTCTGCTTTCTCTGTCCATCACTGAGATCCTTCATCGATCTTCTGTCATTTCTATCACAAGCACAATTATTCTATGGCATTTGATCAAATACAATATTCCCAGTCTGCTTCAGTATCAGACAAGTTGCGCCATCATCAGAGGAGCTACAGGTTTTCAGAGTCTCAAGACAAGTGTTTGCCAATTTATTTATTTATGCCCTCTTTGCTTTTCCTGCTGTATAAGTGGTTTCAGTGTATTTTAGGATCACATTAAAACTGCTAATAATGACCGCCTGGAACAGTGGCCCTGCAGGTCTGATGTTTCTCAGTTTACCACGCTGGTCTCCTCTGATCACTGTATATAGGATAAGTTATTCTCATGAACAAATATCAATGTATCGATGTGTGTGTCAGTGCATTTTGGCCATATTTTGACTATTAAATTATAGTTACTAGGGCGGTCACAATAATTACTATATCAAATTATCTTTCAATACATGGAAGAATATTTCTGAGGTTCAATATTTATTGTGGATATTTTTTCATTGCACTAGTAGGAACATTTGAATTATTTTTTAAGATCTGAGCTGTAGAGGGTTGAATAAATAACTTCTATGACTCATTAAAGATGCAAACTAAGTACTAAGCTCATGTTTTAAATGATATTGGGAATAATTCTGCTTTATGGTTTGGTTTCATTCAATATTGCTGTTTATCATCTATATTTACTGAAGCAATGTATCACACTTCAAATTGTGTTATGGCGACAGGCCAAGTAGTTACGCAAAATAATCTGTAACTAGTCAGATGAAGGTAAGACACCCAGCGCTGATTTGAGCATTTTGAGTCATTTTGGGCCAACCTGTCCCTCACGGTTGTTGTGGAAGGAGAAAAAAACCGAGCACCAAGAGGAACTCAGACATGATCATATAAGCTCCATACAAGATCTTATCCAGACCTTCTTACTGTGAGGCAGCGTGCTAACCAGCAGGACCGTCTACGAAACCAATATCCACTTCTCTCAGAAAGAAAACATGATATAGACTTAAAGGTGCACTATGTAACTTTTCTGGTGAAAGAGCTTGCACCTGCTTGTCTCCATAGAGATCATCTATTCTTCAAATGAATTGTTTAGCAATAAAAACACAAAAAATGATTGACTAATTGCAAATTTAATGCCATACTGTGGAGGATTCCAGGCATAGCCAAAGCATCTCCAGGGAGACAAGCAAGTTTCTACCCCGCCTCCCTCTCTAAAAAGTTCAGCATTGATCTCATTAGCATATCTCTATCAAATACCAGATAGTAACACAACAAGAGCAGAAGCCAAATTGTTCTTAAAAACAAATGAGGCCATCTCTCGCTACTCCACTTTACTCGATCTAGTTGTAAGTGTAAATAATATGCCTCTTGACTACACTTCTTGCCCGTAACAGTCAAACACGTGTTCTCCTTTGAAACCGCTGTTACATAATTCTTCTTAATAGTATTTCCCAGTAGCTCTTTTGTCAGAGCTGTCATCACAAGACCACAGCGGGGGGACTAGATAATTAGCACTGCACCCAATCAGTCTCTTGAATCCTCGCGCCTTCAAGAGACACTGGGAGGCACTGTGGGCACGAGGGGGTGTGGCGGGGGCGCGATTAAGAGAAAACAAGGGATAAAGAGAGAGATAAACTGTTTGGTGTCATCACTGCTATCAATCTCAACAAGAAGGAAATGAGGTTTAGAATAGAGAAATATTATTACAAAGCAGACAGTGATAAATGAGGCACTGGATAGAGGGACGGAGTGGAGAGGAGGGAGGGAGAGCAGAAATATTATACTACCTATAGTTTTAGAAAAGCCGTGATAAATAATGTGTACCGGTAATATTATGTGAATTTTGTTTTGTGCTCTCCCTGAAGCAACCCTTGCCATTTATCCAGGTTTGAGACTAGCACAAATTTACATCCCCCCAATGTTAACATGCATAGGGTAAAATAGTTACCTGAAAATAAAAAAAAAGTTGTATTTTATATTGTTGTATATTATATAAGACATCATTGTAGCATCATCATAGCATCACTGTAATATAAAACAAAATCTGCTTTACACCTGATGATCCTTGTAGTCCTCTGATTTTGGACTTAAAGATATCTTAAAATATCTTAAAATATCAGTAAAAATGACAAGAGAAGACTTTTCCCTGGAAAGTCCTGAATGATATTTCCCTGTATCGGAGAAGTGTGTAATCTGGACCCCAGGCAAAGTCATTCATGAACGACGGCTTAAAGGACAGAGGCTGAAAAGTGGAAAATAAAGGGTGATCAAAATGACATGGTTCTACATATTCCAGGAAGTCCAGAAATAATACGTAACGCGATCATGTTTTTCTTCATTCTAAGAGCGTTATTATAACTAATCGTTAACAGCGGGAGACCGTCTGCATGTTCATAGGGTCTGAAATATAGTTTAGGTAAAAATGTGCTGCTGGTGCCCCCTCCTAAAGCCCCGAGTTTGACCAGACTCCACTGCTTATGGGACTTACACGGAGATATGGAGCTCCTCTGCTGCCCGCTCGGCCCGGCTCACGGGGGTCGACCGGGGGAAGAGGCTTTAGTCTGCAGGGTTCAGGGTTTGACATTAGCGTCTTTGCTCGTGGGCTGCTGCTGTTATGTCACGTACCACACACTTAGAAGTTTCACGATTCCTACATTTTTACATGACTCTAGTTCTCTTAAGCTGTGGCAATATGTTTTTTGTCTGTCTTCTTCTGAATTCTGATCAGCTTGGGTCTTTTAAATCAACAGGTCGGTGCTTTGTCGGTAGTTTGAAGCTGAGTTCAGTCTATTGAAGAAGAGATTTGACATTTTTCGTGTGTTAAATGGCAATGATAAAAAGCCTGTATTGTTGCCGTGCCATTTTCTATTCCTTTTTAGGCTTTAAAAGAATAGATACATTTACATTATAACAATTAAATGTGTACTAAATTCCAGTTAAACCTTTTTATTTACTTACAAGGTAGCGCAAATGTATAAACTTATTCTGAAAGTTTGCTCATAGGAGGAACTGGCAGAAAAAAATACGACTGGCAATTCTTCTGCTAGTAAGTTGTATCATTGTCATAATATGTAAATTCAAATTTATAGCAAACTTTTAATGAGTTTGTGCAATATTTAAAATAGGTAATGAAAGCTTAATCTGTTAATATCCAGATTATTTGCTTTCAAAACTTCCTCCTCAATTTGTAAACAATTTTTCATTAAGTGCTATCCATGCTACGTCCCAGGCGAGAACAGTATATTGTAATAAAGCTTTTGTCTTGAACATCTGGTCTACAATCCAACGCACTTCCAGAAAATGTCTCGAGGTTTCAAAACAAAAATAAGTCCTCGATGTACTTGAGTTTATTGTGTCTAATCCCTCATTTCCATAACAGATTGAGACCAGGATACAGCCATATTGCCATATCCCTAAGTTTTTTTTTACATTTCAGAACACTGGATATTTTAAATGCCTTACCTCTTTGTTTATATCACGCTTAAAATCAAAAATAGGAGCCAGCCGCACTGACTTTTTAGCAAGTTCAATTTATTCATTTATGCTAATTTGGCCTAAACTGTTGCCCCAGGCTCACATATATATGAAAAGGGGGATGGGTCAGATGTGAATCAAAGACAGAAGATTTTTTGTAGGTTTATATGAAGCAGTGAAGGAAAAGCTGTGATTTTATGAATAAATAAGGGTTTTATTCGGTGTAGTGAAGATATAAAGATAGAAGAGGAATGAGCAACAATTGTAATGTAAATGTAAACTTATTTTCTAATTAAGGATTCCAGTTGAAATATGCATATTTCCATATTCTATATGTGGAGTGGTATTTATAGTGCTATTGGTCTGAGTGAGCTCTTTGGCTTTACTCTCCAAAGCAGGTGTAATGACTGGGACATACTGGGAACATCCTTGAAGAGTGAATTGTTCTTATTGCGTGTGTTTCAACCTGGACTTTATATTGTCCAATTATTTACTAAATTGTTATTAATATTGCAATGATGGACCTGTGTATTTCATAGTACATTTTTGTGTCACTATCTCTAGACAGTAGTAGCAGAACACCTGGCCGAACAATGATTATAAGTTGTTTCTCCAAATTCCTTCACATACTGTATGTTAGTGGCCACATGTTACAGTGCACACCTGCTGGAGATGGAGGGGCTGAGAGGGGCCAGAGCAAAACAAGGAGACATTGTTGCTGCTCTCCTGAAGGTCACCAGTGCTGCTCTGTGCCAACACTGGCACTGACTCCCAACAAGCCAGTCTGCCATGTAGTATGTAAACCACCAATGGTTATGAGAAAATACACTTTTTCTGACAATTACAAACTTGAGGTCAGTACTTGTCTGTGTAGGTTGGGTTCCCACTCATATTTGTGGATAAACGTCACAATAGCCCTGTCCGTGGCCAGTGCCTCTCCTCCAGATGTCAGTACAGTGGGAGAGCGAGAGCCGCTGGAAGCCGTCTGACACTTTTCAAAACAATGATAACAAGCTCCACACTGCTGCTCCACCTCTAACCAATGCACAGACATGTGAGATTTTACTATAAATGATAATACATTAAGAATAAAGAAAGCTCTAATGCAACACTTATGTCACAATCCAGTACATTGTTTTTAAGTAAGAGTGTTGTAGATAATGCACATTTCTTTTTATACTCTTTTACTACACCTTTTACACAACACAGCAAGACTGATTGCCTGTGCACTTTAACACTTTTAACAGAACTCGAACAGGCTATAAAAATGTGCATTTCAATCAAATCTTGGTGTTGACTAAATACACTCACAGTAATGGCTCAACATCTGTATTTTAATCAAAATAAAACAGATTTTCCAAAGCCTCTGTGACTGCACATTGTGCACTGCTTCCACTGCGAGAGTGTATGATGTTTGCTGTCACAATGTAGTTTTAGGTGTTGTGGTGAGAGACAGTCCTTACTTCTCATAGTCGTGTTTGCAGTAGAGGAGACGGTCTCTGCAGTAACAGGTGCCGCTGAGAGCGCTCAGACACACGGCGCATTTTACGCACGTCTCGTGCCAAGAGCGCTCGTTTACGCGGAGCAAGAAGCGATCGGCGATGGGCGACTCACAACCCGCGCACAGCTCTCCCCCACCTCTGAACTCTGGACCTACACGAGCAACCAACAACGACAAAAAAACATACAAGCATTTTTTTTTTTTTTTTTTTAACTGAAAAGCGAATAGGTGCAACACCGTTGCACCTATTGTGTCCCCTGAAACACATTTCTTTGTATCACAGTTTTTTGCTCTCTTAAAATATTTTAAAATCCCTCTAAAATGTTTTGTACTTGTTTGAATCTCGTGTTTCGTTATTTTTAAATGATTCGGTTATTTTTTTAGATGAACCTTTTATTTGGTTCTTCTGGCGCATCACTTGCCTGGTGCTCTTTTAGCCTTTAGAGCTTTTCAAAGTGAATATTACAAAATCGTATTGGCTTATGCTATATTAGAATATGTGTTTTAAGTGAAAACGAGTGTTATGTGTTGTGGTGTGAGTAAAAACATGGCAGGAGGATGCAGCGTGCGGCCTCGCGCCGCGCGTAAACTCACCGAAAGGCGTGGAGGACGGAGGCTGCTGCAGACAGGACTGTTGGCTTTCCTCTGTTTTCATCCCTTCTCTGCGGCCTTCAGTGTGATCGCTAAAACAACATTACAGCATTTATATTTCTACAAAACAAAAAAAGTATCCCCTGTTTAATGTTTAAAAGAAAGGGGCAAAACGCATTCAGAGAAACGTGCACGCAAGACATGAAATTGGCATTGTGGTTATGAAAAAGAACAGGTTACACCACACACCTGAAAATGAATAGCTTAAAAAGTGCAAATAAATAAATAAACTAAGGCGCTTAATTTGGTCATTTTAAAATTTGAATCAACCAAATGCCCATTTAAGGCCCCAATGTGGCGCTGGTGCCTTTTGGTTATTAACTGTATTTTCTAGTATTAGGAGCAATAACACAGGCGATGACTTACATCGTAAAAGAGTCAAGCAAACAGCATTGTTAATAGCTAATAATATTGCGATCATTTTAAAATCAGTTCCGGTTTAAATTGCTCTTTGAATCAGAAGCTAAAGCCCAGGCCTGTCTTGTTTAAATATCCTGTATATACTATTATTTAAATACAAAAAATGTCAGTCACCAAACTTGGCATGTTAGAAGTGAAAAGTAGGCCTATCTGATACGGATCAGCAATAAAAATGTAATGGAATAAATGTGGTTCAATAAAATTGTGTCTGAGACAGATGGATTTGGAGGTTGTGTACTGATTTAAAATGATAATGCTCATGTTGATAATAGAAAATACATATCCGAAAAAATAAATTAATCACTGAAAAGTAATGAAATATGTAAATGTGTTTTAATCTGATTTGGCGTTTTCCCTAATTGATGCCTGAATACATTACTGCCAGTTGTCGTGTAATTGATCGATAATTATGGAGACTGAAGCCACTGAAGACACTGCGCTAAATATGACTGGTGTCCATATTATTATTATTATTTTGGCCTAAATTAAATTACTTATTAAAATTGCATATAAAACATAGGCCTACATTTATTATAAAATGTAACAAACCATTTGAATTTTGCATTTTGTGTTAAAGCACAAAATCAGGAAAAAAAATCATTACGTTTGATAACACGTTTTTAAAGGCAATGGTTCAGTTTGGATGTCACTGCTCACTGTGGCCACGTGTTCTTTTTGTGCGCAACAGCTGATTGTTCTAAACAGACAGATTTCGTGTAAGACAAGATTGAAGAACAGGCATTTAAAAAACTTCTAAAATAATGAATTGTTAAATTTCTACTTCTTGCAATAAAAAAAAAAAAAAAACATTTTCACGTCACATACAGACAACTGAGGTAAGCATCTTGTTACAAATAAGTAAAACATTTATCCACTTTGTCAGAACCCTTCAAATCTTACCTTGATGTGAAACACACTCCTCCAGAGATTTCCGTGGGCAGCATGAAAAACTGGAGGAAACTTTGATCCAGGAAAAGACTCTTATTATTGTGTAGCCTGTGCCTCACAACCCACAGTGCATAATTCATATGCGCAAAAGTCCAAACGGCATGATGACCCAAAATATTGTCAGTCTATTGTCTCCTCTGGTTTTGCTTTGCTGTAGCCTGGTGCGCGCTCTCACTTGTTTTGTGCGTAAAGAGGGGCACAGAGGGAGGGAGCAGGAGACGGATGGACATGAAGAAGAGAGAAAGAGAGAGAGAGAGAGAGAGAGAGAGAGAGAGGGAGGAAGAGGTGTGGAAGATGATAGAGGAAGATGAGCAAGGATGAAGCGTATTGATAACGCACACATGGATGGTTTTGAGCGTTTTGTTTGCGCAAGGTTAGACCAATGACTTCAAAGGGCGACAGGACTTGACCAAGACTGAAGGAATCGACCCAGGTCCCCAACAGTCAAAACGGCTTTTTACAATTTTGTTCTCTATAAAGTTGCATGACATGTTCTATTTTCTATGATATTAAATTGAACAAAGAATAAGCTGATAAGAGCCTCATTAGGCTTTTTAAAGGCCAAAACATCAACTGAACATTATCATATTGTTTGATTACTCAAAATTAAAATCTGACAGAATTATTAAAAAGAAGAGAGTGAATGAGATCAAAGACCAATTTTACACTGCATAGACTTAAATCTGTGATAAATGTGTAATAATTCCTCGCTTACAATTGAATATATTGGGAGAAGAGCTCCCTCTTGTGGCATGGCCGTAACACTACAGGTAAATACTACATCATAAACTGTATACTTGAATAAATAAACTTGTAACATCACACTGTTGCAAACACTATCTACAAAAACAGTATTACAGCAATGTTTATTTACACAATGCAACAACAGTTTCTAACAAATGACAGTTTGACAGTGAAACCTGTAGAAACAACCTGCCAACTCTTAACTCTCCTTCATTACTTCCAGTCACATGTTAAGTGAAGGTTCTACTGTGGACTGCTTTGGCTACGATACAGATGAACCGAGATCAGATTTAACTCACAGACAGAATTACAATTTATAAAGGTCTGAATCCTAGAAAAGGCTCAAACCACTCGACTTAAACTTTTCAAAAGGGTTTCATTGAAGATAAAGAAAAAATTTAGCCATATGAATACATAGAGTTTCCAATTAGAATAGGACCACTATGTCGTTTTTATACAAAGAGTTGCTCATCTTTGCCTGAGTGACTTCGCCTTAGCTTGAGTCCAGAAAGGATTTTTTGGGCAGGTGAGGTCACAATGTGCTCCATCAAAAGAGGAGGTTTTGGTAAGTGACCAAAACCATGTCCTTTATCAGCAGACAGTCTATGATTCCAGTTAAGATCAGGTTTAGGCCCCGGTGTCTCCACTTTTACTGGAACTCTCGAGTCTAGTCCTAGCATGTACTCCACCACTTCCCGAGGGTTTACTGGGGCATCTGGTTTACCCTCTGCTCCCAAATCACCCTGTTGTGAAAGCCTGGAGTTGGCAGATTTTGGAGGTCTTTGTGTCCATGGATCCGGAGATGAGCTGCGACTGCTGTCTGCGCTGCCTGGACAGCTCCTGGAGGAGGCAGATTCCCGTTTTGGGATGAGGTTTGAGCGTCTGGGCCCCGTGTTGCTGTGGTTACCGTGATGACGATGGTACTTCACAGGTTGTCTGGTAAAGCGATAGTGTGGTTGGCTTGAAAATACTGTGTGTGCAGGATCATCCTTGGTTTCGTTTGTCGCCTCTTTCACAGCCAGGACTTAAAACGAACAGGCAAAACAAAACATTAGAAAGTCTTTAATGGTGCACTGTAACTTTTCTTTCCACTGTTAATGCCACACTGTTCCACACTATGGCATTAAAAGTCTTTATCTCGCCTTACAGAGGGTTTTATTCATAAAAAATACCCTGACATGTATTCTTACTGTCTCTAACTGGCCTGGTGGTGACATGTTCAATGCCATAGTACATTCCAGACAAAATTGTAGCACTAGAAAAGCACTAGAAAAAACACTTTTGGTTTTGGTTCAATATACTGTTGTGAGTAATAAATATTTGATTGTTTTTGTCCCAGAAAAAATATGCGTGTACGTGTTTTTTTAATTTTTTATGATAAACAAGCAGATCTCATAACTCTATCTTATGTTGATTATTTGTTTGGTAATGTAAAGAATCTCCCACATTATTCTTGAGTAAAGACACACAGCAAGTTAGGCCTGAAATGCCAAAGCAAAAAATGTAATAAAGTAAGTTACAAGCAAGAAAAAAACAGCAAAGAAGTAGTCTAAAGCTGCAAGTATAACATTTAGAGTGTAAGAAAAAAAGAGCAGTGCCTGAAACTCTATCCTGATCTAAAAATATCTGGTGCAGCGAGAGAAGTGGCCTAGTTTTACCTTGTGTTGTAAACCAAACAAATGCAGACTAAAAGACCACTCGAACTCTAAGACAATTGGCTATTGTGCTAAGCCCCGCCTACCTGCGCTGTTATTGACTTCAGGGCTGAGCTGGTCCATTGCCTCATTGGATGAAGATTTGTCAGATATATAACCCTCGCTTGAATCTCTCTTGAATTTGCGAGTCTGTTGGAATGACATTGGTTTATATTGTTATTAGCTAAACTAGGAAATATTTCAACCTGATCCAACTTGTGCAGGTTGCGAGACTTTTTTTTTTGTTTATTATAACTAGAATAATAGGAGAATGAAAGGCAGAATAAGTTAGTGGCAGAAAGCAGCAGCAATACAGTTATTTAAATAGAAAGAAGATAAACTTTTTTACCTCTACAGAGTGTGGGCGGGTATATTCCTCTTGTTCTAAAGGGCAAGAAGCTCTGGGCGGAGTTTCTGGGAGCGGAGCGTTAGGTACTGGAGGAAGAGGTGTACAGGAGCGATCTTCAACCCCAAAAACTTTATTGTGATGTGTGATGAGAAATTCGATGAGAAGAGCCTGATAGCTGGTCTCCTGCAGTGCGAGCATGGAGTCTGAGGCCTCTAGAGGGCGCAGTAGTGTAGGTCCAAAGACGATACCCAAATTACTGGCACACATTTTGTTTTCTGTGTTCTCTGAAACTCTGTGGGTAAAGTGGAGAAGTGACATAAGATTTTAAGGGGTTTTATGGGTTAGTATATTTTGTAATGAAGAGAAACTAAACTAACACACAACTAGAATTTCAAAGAATCAACGAGAACAAAATGATAACATCTAACTAATAACAACTAAGGTATAATCAGATTTGGAGCAATCTAGGAGTACACCAAGGCCAAAGAACATTAAGCTAAACCAGGAATAAAACAGGACTAAACCTGGTTCAGCCCATGACTAACCTACGGCTGAACCAGGACTAAAAACCAAGACATAACTAGGACTAAACCACGATTAAACCAGGACAGAACAAGGACTAAAATCGAGGAAAAACCAAGGACTAAGCCAGGTACAAACCAGGACTAAACCAGGATTAAACCCACTGACAATAACAGGATCATACTAGCCACCCTCTAAAACAATCTAAGACTTAACTTGCCTGAAATGAAATGTGCAATAAAAAACTACCATTAATGAATAGCCCCAGTTTTTCACATTTGTACATATATTAAGAGAAAATGCAGAGGTCACTCTACACTGGACAAGGGCAGGGTCGTTGGCACTGTTTTCCTTGGTCTGAGAAAAGCATTTGACACAGTTA
>KN493839.1:31460-77019 GCA_000787155.1 Scartelaos histophorus | reverse complement strand
TAATAATAATAATAATAGTTTTTTACTGTATTGTGATTGAGATTCTAATAGCAATTTCATAAAACCCCATGGAGACACAGAGATGGGGCTGAGAATCACAGGCTCCCTCTCCTATTGATATTATTGATATTATTGATTGATATATATGAATCAGTATTTTTTTGTTAAACCACTACCGACACGAACTTAAAATGAAATGCACCCATTTTAATCATTGTAATAATCTAAACAGGTTCCTTTCCTCTAAAACATGTTCACAAAATAATCATGTAAAATATACCAGAACTGTATTTTTAGTTATTATGGTTAGAATTGGAAAATGTATTGAAAAATTGACCATATCACAATTTTTGTTTTGTAGATATACTCAATAATTTTTTTGTCTTAAATCGAAATGTTAATTTTGTCAATATTGTGCCATAGATTAACCTAATAATCATTCCTGAGTGAAGCAGGGAAAAACAGCAACTGGTAGCAAACAAGATAAGAGCAGAATACTGGAGAAACACATATTTTTATAAAAACATGTAAGGATCTAGGTTATTTAGAAAAAAAATGAGATTTCAATTGAGAACTATAACAGAGTGTGGAGCAGAACCAGTCCAGATAAAACCCTGGTCTTAAATCAGTGCAAACATTAACATATCTGGGCTGCAGTGACATTATAAATAAGTCTTTTATAAATATGCACCACTGTGTGTGCTGAGGAGGAATCCAGCACAGAACTGGGACATGCTGGGACACTGTCCTCTCTGCAGAATCAACAGAAACACGTACAACTTTTTAACCAAAACAACACCACTATTAACATAACAACATATTTCTGAAGATAATTAATGTCTGGCAACCTGCAGTAATTGATTCAAGTGTAAAACCTTTGGTAGAACCTGAATATTTAGATCTATATTTAGATGTGACTTTATCAAGAAATCAAAACAACTCATTTGTTTTGTAAACTACACAGATAATACACAATGGGGACAGGATATTCACATTATTATATTGTATGGAAAATAGCATTGCGTTGTCTAAAACATATTGAACATACATTTAACAGCATTACTAAACATAAATCCTCATCGTTGTCTCAAAATCTGTATAAAATTAAGCTTTTTGACCAGTTTTGACCTTATATAACATTTATGAATCTTCACATTCTGATTTTTGATTGCATGTGCACCGATACAGATACTAGTGACAAAACTCAGCACCAATCTTGAAAAATTAGCTGGATCAGGTGTTTGTTCTGTGATATCAGTTAAGATGGTAACCCAATATCTTGGTTGGGCCTTTAATGGAAGTAATACGACTATTTTCCAGGCTGATTTTTGCCTAGTCTCATAATGACTGAACTTTTATTGAAGGATAAATAACAGTTGCATAACACAACAGAACTTTACACTGGTACCAATTATCAGCTATTGGCAGATACTTAAAAATCCCTACTTATTACCGGAGCACTTGGATTGATGCTACACATACATGGGGAGAAAATGCAAACTCCATCCAGAACAATACGACTGAGGTGGCAGTTCACACCTTAGGGAAGTGCGATGGAATGGAACAGATACTCCTTACTGTAAACAACTGGGATAGTGCTTGTTTGAGGGTTCGCCCTTCAAAACAATGTAAAGCAGAACCCAGTCAGAACTGAAGAAGCTACTGGCAAAGCTTATATTGAACCTGTTATTTTGTCCAGAATACAATTTTCAATAAAATTTTAGTTTGAAATGGAACCTACCTGGGTAAATGAGAGATTACACAGACATCTAGACTGAAGGGCCACACCCATTCCAATAATTCAACTAGGGACCTTCTTGCTGTGAGACTGAAACACTCAAGCAAGCTACTTTATCATGTTTTTTTGTGTACCTTTTTCTCCATTTTATAATTTGTTCATGTTTGCTGACTGAAGCCGTGATAGCCCAGGCAGTGTGAGGTCTATAAATAACTGTACAGGTTTTTCACTGTGGGCTGTGACTCCACCATGAACACATCTGAACACACCTGATAATTACTGCCTGCCACCTCCATCTTTGTTTTAACACGACAAAGGAAGAGAACGATGGAGAGGGTGAAGGGAGAAAGAGAGGAAGGGGCAGAAAGAAAGAAAAAAAGGAGTAGAGGGAGAGAGAGATGGAGAAGAAAGCCAGAAATGGGGTTAAAGGCCAGAGAGAGAGAGACTGAGAGAGAGGAGAGGAGAAAAGAGGGTGTGGAGAAGAACAGAGTGCGAGATAGAAACATAAAAATAAAGCAGGAGGCAAAGATGGAAAAGGAAGGCGAGAAAGAGAGAGAGAGTGTGTGGGGGAAATATACAGATGGAAAAATGGAGAGGGAAATACAGAAGAAGAGAAAGAGAAGGACAGAAAGACTGAGAGAATGAGAGAGCGGGAATGAAAGAGAGAGAAAAAAGGGGGTTGGAGAGAGTTTTCTTATACAAGATTCTATATTACACAAAATTCTTGACTCTTGAGAGCTTTAAGACATTTTATAATGCTATTACCTTGTCAAAAACTGTTGCGTTTAGTTCCATTCGTACATGCTTGAATAATCCTTTATTATTAGCCAGTCTACATCTCCAAAACTCAAATTACTTGTGACGTAATGCAGTGGTAGTTTTAAAGTTAACTGCTACCTTTTACCTTTATTCCAGTAGAGATTGGCAATTGTTTTTTTGTGATTCATTAATGCATTTATTATTTAGTAAACAGATGTTCTTCTCAAATATCATGATCTGCATAACTAATGTAAGTAAACCAGTCTCACGGGCCGTCAGCCATATTGAATTCCTCCTTGTCATAAAGTTTAGCCACCTCATATAAGATGCACTTGGGCGATAAACGTTCTAATGCCGCGGTAACAGATCTGCGCTGATGAAAAATTCACCATGTTGGAGGTTGTATTTCAGATGGATATTAGTGAACATAGTTGGTTTATGGTTACAGGAGCTGGAGGAGGAGAAGTGGTTGAGTGCATTACAATTCATTACAATGAATTACAGCGCACGTTACAAACTATTAAGGACAAGTGTGGCTAAAAATATGTGCACATTGTAAGTGAAAAGTTAAGGCGTGTGGCTTTGGCCTGGAGTTCAGACTATAGTAATGTCTGTCACTCTCCATTAAAGTTGTACACATTTACACAATCTGGGATGGTTCTCGCTGCTGTTGGGAAACTCTGGATCACTCAGCAATGAGACACCTTTTGTTACATCCAGCTGAGAGAAAAGCACAGATCTTTCACATCAGAAAAACTGAGAGAAAGGTCTGTCAACACTGGCGTTTGAATGTGTGTGTGAATGGGAGGTTCCTTGGTGTAAATCACTCAGAGAGCCTTGAAGGTGGAAAAGCGCTGTATAAAAATGCTCAAAGCGCTTCTCTCTGCACATAAAAAAGTATTTTAGCTAAAACAGTCTGAGGTGTGTCTGTTGGTCCGGCCATGTTGGTTCTGGTTCTTTTAGGCGCTTCACCTTTGGCTTCGCCCAAATCGCAAAGCTGTCCTGTGATTGGTCTGATCCACTGGTGGCCTGTGCCCAACCACGACAACAGGAGCCCGGTCAGGTAGATTATCAATTGTGATTTCAGAAATACAGAAAGAATTGATCATGGTAAGGTAAGGACTATTGGAGGAAACCTTTTAAAAGTCCTGTATTACACACATTTTACTTTTGTGAGGTTTAAGTTATGTTAAAACATTCTTCGACAATGTTATACCTTGTGATGAAGTGGTAGTTTTCAAGCTAACAGCTCCATGAAGGTCTATTGAGTTCAAAAACACTGTAGGAACACATGAGGCCTTCCTGTATTACTGCATGATATCACAAGTTGTAACAGTGTTTTCTGTTTGAGAAAAGAACTCTACATATGTAGGCTTTGTGAGTTAAACATGTGCAAATGAAACAAAATACAACTCTGGGTATGTTTGTGATAATGATACAACATGATAACATAAAATATATAGGCCCCCTTTAAATGTCACAAGAGAAGCACGAGAAGAAACTACTCTGTCACCATTGGATCCATAATGCACATAGACAGGAGCAGTAAATATGGCCGATAACAGTGAAATATATGTTGTGTATTTACTTGTGCAAGACGGCGATCTCGTTCTCGATGCTCGTCTCTTTCCCCTCCAGAGCCTTCTTGGGGATGCATTTTATGGCCACGAGTTTCTGGGTCCTCTTCTCTTCGGCCAGGACCACCTCGGAGAAAGCCCCCCTGAAACAGACAAGAAGCAGATGTTAGTCGTTCATATAAGTGGTCACATACAGTATCTATACATTAAAACACAGTGTTGTTAACAAAAGTATTAGTCTAAGAAGCAATTCCCAAACATGTCTCCCCCTAGCATAAACATACACAAGCAAATGGACCTGTCATGATAACAAATTTTGAAGCTTGATATATTGCTACAGAGATATACTGCAATAAACGACAATACTGAAACTACTTTATGGAACTGACACAATAATAATAAAGCAAGATAATCCCAGTAAACAGAATCATCATTAAATCATTAAGAAGCATGAGCAAGCAACAAATGAATAGCAGAATGACGTAATAATTAACCCCAGAAGTTACATTTTCAACTCTCTGCAGCTCAAAGATAACTGAAAGAAACTGTGTACACAATAAACTTTGAGCTCCAAAATATATTGATCCGGCTTTAATATGTTGAACGACAAGTCAATATCGTACTTTTAGTGTCAGGCTTTCCTGCAAATCCCACAATCAATCAAAATAAGTTTATTTATCTAAAATACAAGCTTATCAGTGACCAGGATCCTGTCTCAGATCTGGTTCACTGCTTTTGACCAGTTAAATCCCAAAAGCATCGATGATTGATTCAGATGACAAAATTACCTTCTATTTCTATGGGGCAGTACAGTCTATAATAACACACCAGTTTTTCACAAAAATATAAAAACTGCCAAGTTTGAAGTTTAAAAGGCAACATCATCAAAGCATATATCGATCTTATCTTACAAAACACAACATTTCTGTTTCTCTCATGAGGGAAAAATACTCTGTTAAGTGTAATCAGGAATTTAACTGAGTGGTTTTCCCATGACCTAAATGAGAGCGGGGCTCAAACTGGCCGAGGTCCAGACTGTGACACAAACCAACTGAGACCCTGGGACTGAACATTCGACAGAAAACATAAGTGGGCCGAAGAGGAGCAGAGAGAGGGCAGCGGGGAAGCCCTAAAGGATTCAACAGTGGAGGAATGCATGGCTGAATGATATGAGAAAAAGATGCAATATTCAAAAAAATGTTTAGTACTGTAATCTTGATATTACTCTGATGCTGAACTGAAAGCACTACTCTGTTAGAAGCTCTGTTACTCAATTTAGACTAATCTGTGCTTTGTTTTAAAACAATCTGACCAGAAAGTCCCTCTCCACAAGCAGGTTAGCCTTACCAGTTTTTCATCTTTATTGCTGTAAATCAAACCGCTAAACATGACCATTAATACTTTATTGATCACAGGCTCCTGAAAATGTGTTGCGGAAATCCATTTTGTATTTTTTCTTCAAGTTTTCAGACTATATTAAAACTTATTTGCCATTATAGTAACGTCTAAACATTCTTCCAAAAGAGATACATGCAGAACACCTCCAGAGTGACGTTACTGCAAAGTATCAACTGCGATATTTTTATATAGTCTACTTTTTTTGCACAAAAAGTTCAGTTAAATTAAACACAAATAAGCATGCCTTCATTTATTAATCAAACTGATGTGAAGCTTGGCCTGGTAGTGTCACCTGCTTGTCCCCAGAAGGTTAAATGTGGAAATTTGAAAGCAAAGCAATAATCTCTATGTTGTCTCAGAAAAGTTACATAGTGCACCTTTAAATGTGCAAGGCGGTTTTGATGTTTGTCTATTTTTAACTTAATTTGGTGGGATAAAGCCTGTGGTAAATAAAAAAATGATTGTGTTGCATCAATCAAGAAGTAATTTGGGTAGAAAAGTTGCAAAACATGTTGAAAATTACAGGAAGTAGAGAGTTCTATTTTAGACACTTCCACATTGACGATATGCAAGGGAGAATTTTGTCCAAAGGTTGCGCACAAAGAAACACATGATTTCAATAAAATAAAGGTGTTTTTTTTCTTCATTTCATTTATCAAATAATAATTTCTGTGCCCATGAAAAGAGTTTTGGCTCAGTGTACAATATGGTTGCTTGGTTATGGAATTCCCAGTGTGATGTCATGATTTACAAACAGGAAGTAACATTTAAAACCAAAAACAAACCGGGAACATTTTTAGCAAAATCTTAACTATACGACAAATATTTTTGGCAAAATTTTAAATATAATACTCTGAAGTGTGTTTCAATAAAATGAGTAGTCTAACCTATCCTAAGCACTTGTAGTCTAAGCAATTCCCTGTTTATAATCACGGTTAGTGGTCACATCTGGTCTGGACACAGGAAGTGCCGTGGGTCACTCAGATCTGGCCCTGGCCCAAAGTTGAAGGAGGGACATTCCACTGAGCCTCTGGGACTGTCTGTCTAAACGCCTACAGCCTGACAGACAAAACCCAGGGACAAACAACAGGGTCAAAACTACAGCTGATCTGACAAAATGTGACTATACAAGTTCTACAACACCTCAAACACCTGCAACTCATTCGGAAACTTGTCAAAAACATTTAAAGTATGAGTTTAATTGGGAGATACAGGACTACATTCATACCATACTTCATACAACTGTACAACTCACCCTTAGGTAACAGATAACCCTATGTTAATCTTAATCTTTGCATTGTTTTCTCCTGATGACCTCTTGTATATAGATGAAATATATTTGTACTACTATATTTCTATATTTTGTTTGTAATTGCACATATTCCTTTGTATAATTATGTCTTATTTGACATCAGTCTCTTGCTATTTTTGCTACTTATTTGAATTCATTGTTATCATATAGTTATAGTTATCTCTGTTATAATATAGTGTGATGAGTGAGCTAAACCAAATAATTTCCCTTGCCTAAATCTAATCTCCCAGAAGATACACAGGTGCTGCATTCAAGTCAAGTTACAGGTTAGATCGGAGGAGGCAACCCCACACACAGTACAAATGTATTTTTCAAGGTATTTTAGCAATAAAAACACCTGGATCAATGCTGGATAAATACATTTAATGCTATACTGTGGAACATCTACACAGAAACAAGCAGGTAACGACTCCACAGAAACATACAGAGGACATGTACACTTAGGAGTCTAACCCACAACCTCCTTACTGAAAAGCAGGAGACGGAAGAACCACCCTGTCGGTCAAAACAGTTGAATAGAGGAAGAACCATTAGTGCCTATAATGTCCTTCCTATTGATTAGCTTGGACAATACCTAACCCAACTTCCCTATGCGGCTTCCTACCATTTACAGGAACATGAGTGAATCGGAGCAAAAAGCTTTTCCAAACACCATTGCACTGTTGTGTAAACTGAACAACATGCGTCTGATGAAATAAGCAAACTTCTGCTTTTGTAAATACAGAAATGTTCAAATGTCACTGTGTATGTCAGCATTTAGACAGATATAGGTGTGTAGATGTGGTCTGCGTTTGATTAAAGGTTTTTAGTCTGAGCTTTCAAGGGTTTAAAAAAAGAATGTCACAACTGAACTCCTTTGAGCAGGTACTGATACAAAAAAGTCACATTAACAGGACAGAAATGAAGCCTTCGTGAATAGCTTTAGAATGAGCTGTATGTTTTTTAGTATATGGACAGACCCTGCCTCATATGAAGGCTCAGAACCTCCAGAATTCACTGACTGAGCTACAGAGGCTGCACGAGCACTGAGTCATAATTGGCATCAGGGGTTTAAAGGATTGAAAGGATTCATGAGTCGTTTTGGTTCATTTCCAATAGTTTTAAGCTGTATAAACTGCCTTACATACATACTTAGAGGGAGTATTATCAAACTGGGTACACATGATCCGGACATAAAGTACTTGTATTAGTATTTGAGTCTAATTCTTCCTTCCAAGTATTTTCCTGGTCGAATTTAAAGTGTGAATGATTTGGGCAGTGCTTTCGAGGCTGCATTAAGGACAGATAGTGGAGTTATGTCAGAGCCAATCTGAGATTAAACAGATTAAGGCTGAAGAGGAGCAGAGACTTGGGGCTTTGTTTTATACAAGCGTGAGGCTACAAGAAGCAGACACTACAACAGAGGAGTGGGGAAAACTCATTCTATTTTTAAACCTGGAAAATATATGTAGAGAACACAAGGCAAGAGAAACGGACGCTTATCGGACAGGATGAGGGCAGTAAAAGATTGGTAGAGGCTTCAAGTGATACATAATTAAAAAAAAAGATCAACCCTATAACAGATTGCCTGCCTTCACTGGGATCTAATGATGTGAATGAAAATATCTAATTACAATTTATGTGACAATTTATCTACATTGTGACCAGACTTATCACTTATGTTAATAGGATTTTGTTCAAAGTTCACATTTTAAACATGTCCAGATGAAATGACAAAAACTATAAACTGATAAGAATCACATATCGGAACAGGTTTGTACAGATCTAAACGACTCTATCTAAACATGGGGTGCCAGTCACAAAAACAGATGTGTTCTTAGGCAAGGCACTTCCCCCCATTGCCAAGTATGAATGTAATATTATTATTGAACAACAGGGCAATCACTTTTTATAAGACAGGATGTTTTGTTGTTTCAATTCACGTGGGATTACATTTGCAGTCTTAGTCTTCATTAGAAAAATGTACTTCTAACAGCTAGTGGCAGATATGCTTTTTGTGCCTTATTTTAACTATTTCAGGCAAATAAAATGAAGTTGAGGAATGTTTCTGTGAGTAGATTAGTCTCTCCACAGATCTGACCTGTTCTGTGGCCTAGTGCCAATTTCTTGTCTCCATGGATATAGAAAAGTTTAATGCCGCTGAACATTTTAGGCACAGCTATAACATAACCAAAAAGACAAGCAGCTGGAAAACCACAGTGCTCCTTTAAGTTACAAAGCACAAGACACTAGAGCTATATTTGACTGAAGATATTCTTAGCGGACTAAAGACATATCAATCAGTTAGTCGACTAAAAAGGAGGCGTGGCTAAAGCTCTCAGAACTATTACATATCTTTATCTTTGTATATCTGACTCAAACTGCACTCACCAGACTACACCTGCACACGAGTTCATACAAAAACAACTATCAGTTAAAAAAATGGACTATATATTAATTCTTATAATCTAAATAAAAGGATTACTAGTGCTTGACTAATACAAATTTTGATCAACCAAGACACCATCGACAGATTAATTAACTAAATGGCTGAAGGACTATAGTTAAAGGGTCTACATGAAGCAGTTATAATGTTCTCATCAATTTACAATTCATCTGGAGCTGTATTTTGTTTCATTCACACATGTTTGACATACAAACCCTGCATTCTTTCAAACAGAAAACACTCTGTTTCACCGTGTGATATCATGTGGTAAAAAACACAACTCCAGGTATGTTTCTGAGGAGATAACAGCACTGTAACAAGACTAAACAAGTCAAATCTGCGGAATATAACACCTTACCACAATAGTGGATAATAAACAAGAATAATCAAGCAGATCAAATACTGTGAGAAGCTTCCCTGAAGTCTTTTAGGTTTTAGTTGATTCTTGAATAAACACCAGTGTTTACAGAAGGACAGGACGCCCTTATCAAGAGAACAGGATATTTATAATCTACAAACGCCCACGAGACACTGAAATAATACTGACGAAATCCCCCAGTCACGCCCAGATCCACTGTACTAACATAGAGGGGATCACCTGGTATCATAACCTTAAAATGAGTTTAGGGTCTAATATTATGATGCAACTTTTTATAATTAACAACTTTTTATAATTATTTCAGGTTTTTGTTAGTTAATTATGATATGGATATTTTTTATTTTTTTTCCAATACTGCATCTCATTTTTGTCTAGAGATTAATCAGTACTTGATAACAGACATGCTTAAGTAAGAAAACTTGTACAATCATGATTATTATTTTTTATTATTTATTTATTATTTCTCATTATCCTGTTTTATTTTTGTTTTCTCCTTTGTTGTACTTTATTGTTCCCACAGGGAAATTGTTTTCAGCATTTTATCCATCCTTTCAGGAGCAGTGAGCAGCACATGGGGCGGCCAGAGAACCATCTCCATGAGCTTGTTTCTAGGTTTGATCAGGACTACCTTGGCTGGAGAGCCTAAAGGAAACCCACCCAGACATGGGGAGAACGTGCAAACTCCACACAGATGTGACCCAGGTGACCCAGGATATTTAATGAAATCACAACTATTTTTTCATGCACAAACTTAACCAAGAGATGAAAAACAGTGTCATATAATGTTCTGAAATGTATGTTTCAAAACTCACTGAAGACAAGTTGCTTTGAGGGGCAGAACAAGCGCCCATATATTAGGTTAAATTAGTTTAGCCAGAAATAGACAAATGCGATGTTTCATCTCCTGGCCATGATGTTAAAGAAGCCATAAAATACATAAAATAAACTCAACAAGACAAAGAGAAAACAGACATACTCTACATGGTTCAACATTGGCAGGTAATAAATAACAAAAATCTATTACTTAAGATATTTTATTACATATTTTTATATAATTCATTTGAGAAATAATTATCACGACAGAAATTATGCTTTTTATGAACGCCTATTCAGAAAATGTGTCGATCCACATGAAATCAAACATGCTGTCAAATAGAGTTTTTCGAAAGTAAAGCTATTTATAAATTGTGTGAATTTGTAAAATCATAAAGGTGTATCATCACATTGAGCCACAAGATTTACACGTGTGAAGTCGGTGGGGCCAAAACTAAACACAAAATAACCAGGATTTTACTCAAAAACAGTGAACCGTTCTGGCATTTTAAATTTGTTGTTAAAGATAAACACAACTTATTTTGAGGTGGTTTAAAATAGTTGTACAGTAATGGAAGCGTGAGATAGACTGGGTTAAGTGCAAATATTTATGTGAAGAAGAGGCTACAGAGTGGTTTGGGTGAACAAAGTGGGCACAAAGCCAGTGTTAACAGGTTTAAGAGCCAGAAAAAAAAAAGTTGTTTAAGTGAACGTGTGTTAGCATGTCATGAGAAAGTGAAAAACATTTTATGGGAAAAACGGAGCAGCACTCCACAAAAAGGAAGCCTGTTTCTTAATATGTGGCTGACTTCCTTATTATAAATGAATAACGGCTTAGATAAAACGCCATGACTCGCCATGACTACTCAAAGATTGTCAGTTGTTTCGGGAAATGCCTGTCCTGGAGCAAGTTTGACTGCTAATCTGTCCCAATGAAACCTCTGCAACACCACTAAACACAAGTGGCACAGTGGTTAGTGCCCCTACCTCACAGCAGCAGGGTTCTGGGTTAGACTCTCACGTGCCATGGGGTCTTTCTGAGTGGAGTTTGCATGTTCTCCCTGTGCCTGCGTAGGTTTGCTTCAGATCCTCTGGTTCCACCTACCTCTAAAACCTTAGTGGTTAAACTAAGAACATAAAATAAATTAACAGACCACATTTGCACAGGTAAGGTGGATGAAGTGTCTTGCTCAAGAACACTGAAGTGAATTGGAATAAAACTACCATTCTTCCAGTTACAAGGCAACATCTGTAATCTCGAATGTCTTTCTCTCAGTACAATAACAAATATGTATGTCTGTACCACACTGGCCAAGTCTGAGCAGTGCATTTCAGTTTCAAAAAGTACTCAGACTCTTTACATTGAACAAACCATTAAAAGTCCACTGTGTAACTTCTCTGCCACCTGCTTGTCACCATGGAGATTTTATTGCTTTGTCTGAAACGTTCCATGACAGTAAAATTATCTATTATAAATGTATTCCGTTTTTATTGCCCAAAAATATCCTGAAAGGTAACTTCTTGGGTCACATCTCCGCAGAGCAGACCTGTAACTTGGCCTGGTGCTGCCACGCCCTTGTCTCCATAGAGATAGATAAGATAAATTCCATACTGTGAAACATTCTTGCCAAATGACATCTCCATTTAAGGTGATCACTTGACCAGAAAAGTTACGCAGTGTACTTAAAGAAACAACATGAAGGAAAGGCCAAATGATTCTGCTGTTTTTTGTTTTTTTTTTAACAAATATCAGGATTAATATGTGGAATTAAAACAATCCAAGGTGTGGTGCATATCAGGGGAGAGAGACCTGAAAGACAGCTGAATGGTCTGATTGTATCTGTCTGTAAATACTGCTGACATACCAGACGAGATTAACAAACAAGAACCAAAAGGCGCTACATGGAAATCTACAAACCAAAATTACTCTTAAGACAAAAGAAAACACATTATTTTATTTTCCATTACACTTCCTACCGCAACATGAATACTAATTTCTTTTTAATTGTATTTTGTTATTGTTGCAATTGTCTGGAGCTATATTTGTAATCACAAGTAAAATATAACTAATTGCACAGCCCTAATAGCAATAAATAAAGTCAAAATCACCAACATTTGCAGTCAACAACAGTGTAATATGCCAAAAAGCACAGATTTAAACACTTCTATATAAAGCTCTGGTCTTTTGTCCCCATCTGCTCCACTCTGTTCAGAGCCAGAGACAACATATGCTGAGCTACAAAGACACTTTAAAACCAGACCATTTTAGCTCTTTGTTTTGTGCGGTGAGAAACATGTTTGAGTGTTGTCCAAGTGTTTTTGTTGCAGATAATATAGCACATTTTAGCGGCGTATGCTCCGTCTGTCCCTGTGAAAAGCTGGTCAGTGCTAGCGCGCAGACTGGAGATGCTAACAATGCTAACAGCGCTAACAGTGCTAATAGTTCAGAGGTCAGAGAGACACAGGGAACTACCATCTGTGCGTGGGGGGAAAAAGGAAGATCTGACCAGGCTGTGTCAACAAAAACAATTTTAAAACTTCCTGTACATGCTCCAGTCCCATTTTAGCAACAAGATTCATTTATCAAGTCAACTCTACCACTCAAGCAGAAGAATTTTTTTTGGGGACAATTTCTGTTTTGCCCTGCCAGCCATTTTTTTTTTTACTGATTATGTTTTACCATTGTTTTGGTAATACTTTGGAATCAGATTAGGTTTTTTTCCCATTGACTCATGTGAAACAAGCTCACTGGTCATCCATCATTGTGATTAACATTACGTTTAGTTTAATGCAGATTTTGCTATGTTTATCAGTGTTTCTTCATAAGCAGATATGTTTCTTTTGCTACAATCAGACTAAGCGTGTCCCTGATTGGCTACATGTCAATTATATCCATGAAGCACCGATGAATCATGGGACCAGACTCACATCTTCATTTAGTATTAAAAAAGTGTATTTTCTGACAATATAATAAAACTATTACTTGCCGACAATTATTTCAGTTGACGAATAAAAACTCAGCTCAACTAAACAAACAAATACAACAATTACTGACTTGAGGCTCTTAATTGACGCATCTACAGTCAGAGTCAGATTTCAGACTCTCTTAGCTTAGGGCATTTTAATCTAGAGGTCCACCGCTAAATTTGTTTTAAGTGACGCACAAGCCTGTTTCGTTTGTGTTCAGGAATCTAAGGTTGAATGCCATTGTTATTCTGTTTTAATAAGAAAAGAATCAGGAGAGATGATAGCTGCAGCCCATATAGCCAAGCCCCAGCTGCAGCCAGGTTCAAATCTGCTTCAACTTTACACTCTCCAGGAATAAAAAAAGACCAAGCCAGATCCACCACCAGGACTAAACTTGGCTCAAAGCAGGACATCGCAGGTGTGAATGCGCCCTTAAACCATATGATTCATGTATTGCTCTTGTCAGTGTAAAGAGGCCAGCTGAGGTCACTCTTGTGAAGCTGCCAGAGCCAAATACACAGTCCAGTCCTCGGAGTTTAGTTTGAAGAGAGTTTCAGTTTCAGAGCAGATGGAGAAACAGACTGAGGCTGAGTTCTGAAAGAAAAGAAACGCGAATGAACCAGGTCAGGACTACAGGGCTATACACACACAGACTTTCATGTTTACAATTAACTAAGAGAAAAATAAGGGTTGCAGTTTACGCAAGAGGGTCTTAACAATATGATCGTACAATGGAGAAAGTGTAGTTCACAGTTCTGTTTGTGGTTTTGTTCTGGTCCTAGTTTAGTCTTGGTCTTATCCTCCTGGTTCACTTTTGTGCTTAGTTCCCTTTGCAACCTTATTCCCATTAGGGATACACCAATACAGATACTAGTATCGAATATCATCACCGATCCATGAAAGCTCGCTGGATTGAGTATCAGCTTCGGTTCTGCGGATATTCTGGTTGTTTGAGCTTTTAATATACAAACTTGTTCTGTAGTTACTTCATACACAGCTACATAACACATTTTCTTGTTTTTAGGAAAATAAAGTCTATTTTAGTCCCTGCTCTGGCATCTGTAGACATTGGGTTTCGACAGATACTACTAAGCCATGATATCAGAATTAGTATTGGAACTGAAATAAATGGATTAGCGCATCTCTAATTCCCATATTATCATGAAAACACATGAAATACTAGAAAATGCTACCCTTGTTTCCTGGTAATTTACAGAGTTTTGGCATCTTGAGTGTATTTTGTCAATCCTGCAAATCTGAACCATATGAACTGTTGTACTAAGAAGAAAAAAATGTAAAAAATAACTTTATCATTAGCACTTTCATGTTTGTGTTTTTGAGATTTACGACTGAACTGATTTTCGAGGAATGCTCCACTGAATTAAGAACAGCTTTAGTTCTCTTACATCTCCTTATCCTAAAGCTTAGAAGTGCTACGGTCTGCCAAAGTTAAAAGAAGAAATTATAGCATGGATTGGCCCAGAAAGATAAAGATTTAAAATGCACACTATACATAATAAAAAGCATATCAAAATGACTTATTGGTGTCATGGAAAAGTGTTCTTTATTACAAAACAAAGCCAATGGAAATAAGATCTATACAAGGAAACAAGTGAACTTTTTATCCATGTTGAAATGTCACGCAGGAAAAATTGGCAAGGATTTGAGCCAGTTTGACAAATCTGGAAAGGCTAGAGATGAATGGCTCGGAGACATTTTAGCTTTTATGGTCAGCAGTCGGTTTCCAACACACAGATCTTTAGACCTGGACCTGGCACTGGGAAGCTGGATCACGGTCTACCAGGTTAGACCAGTGTAGTGACATGCCCCAAATGCATAACCTGCTCTGGCAATTCCAGGTCTGAAATCATCCCAATGATTCTAGTGAAGGTGTATGGAGTTTAAAAACACAATGGAGCACCTGCATTACCACCTGTGTGTGTTAAACGTGTAAATAAAACAAAACACAACTCCAGATATATTTTGATGAGGAAACATAAAATATAGATCAGAAAATAGCGTAATATGGCCCCAATGAGATAAGAAGACATCCCAGAATCGAGCTGCAGGTTCAAACGGATACTACGACTTTGTGAAGTTTTGCACAGCACAAAATAACCTGTGTTCAGTTTTCATGAGTCCAATGCCACAAAAGGCTTCAACTTCACAGCTTCATCCTTGTCATGCGGCATGTGGTTAGAAGTGATGGTTCAGACTTCACACATCATTATCTCCCCATTGTCATTACTGTGTGTAAAAGGCTTGACTCTACGCATTCTCGGAACTGACCACTTTAGGGTTGCACACACGCATCCTGATATTGAACCACTTAACAGCTCACAATAGCACCCAAACCACAGAACTGGCGTAAGTGCAAAGCCAACCACCCCAATTAAACATTTATGCTTTAACTAGAAACAGATAAATACCAAAGAGTTCGTGCTAATTATACTCCAGTATTCAAATGCCATTACGCCCCCAAATACACAACTGAATACCATGAGAAACATAAAGCAATTCTCTCTCCAGGCTATCACTGGAAAAGGTTATCACTAAATGTTACAGCTCACTAGGCTGTAACAACAACAAAATACTTATCCCAATTGTGATACTCCCACGATATTATGTCAATCCATCAGACACTTCAGTCACACAGCCATTGTCCATGAAGAAGCAGAGTAAAACAGCTGCGCACTTTTGAACAAGAGGTCAATGGAGGTGATTCTGTTATTTAGATCAATATTGCAATTACAGTGAAAAAAGGGTAAATTAAATACCCAAAAAGCATATACCTTCTTCAACCACAATATCATTTATATTCTATATTTTGTCTCCAAAACCAACATGACAGTATCATCATCATGCTGCGTTAACAAGCTCATCTGTAACTAAAGAGATCATAAATGTGAAACATAAATATCCTCAACAAACAGCTTCCAGTCACTATCGCCCTATATGCATCATGGGACATATTTAGATATCTAAAGTCTATAGTGAACTCTGACCCTTTCCTCCATTGGCCCTGGGCAGTCATGTGACTGCTCTACATAAACGACAGGGAAACACTGTTAATCCATAGTTACCATTGATCTAAACATGACATCAACCTCTGCACTGTGGACATCCTCTCACATGGTCCTGCCTCTCTCCAGGCCCTGAGCACGCAGCAAAGCATTCTGGGAGGTGTTAAACTAGGTCTAAATGAGAACTAAACCAAGACTTACAAGAATTAAATGAGAATTATATGAGGACTAAACAAGGACTAAATCAGATCTATGGTGCATGGCAGTGATTGGTAGTGGTTAACATTGCATTGCATTCTTTACTATTACAGATGTAGTTGTAGTACTAGTTTCATTAGAGAAATGCACGGGAAAGTACTCTGAAGGGGGAGTGACTTAGCCTGGGGAGCAATGGGAGGGGGGACTTAGAGCTTCAGAAACTACAGTAAACCTTATTAATCGTGCAACAGGAGCTCAGCTGGTAGTAAAGTGATCCGTAGGTTGGTGGTTCAAATCCTACTCTTGACATAAATATCAGTGTTTGAGTGGTCAGATCCACTGAATCACAAGTTGGTGGTGTGATTCCAGCTCTCAGAGATGAATGCTGTTGGTGTGTCCTAGGGCAAGACACTTAACCCATCTTGCCCCCAGTGTCTGTGTACATGGGTGTGTGAATGTGTGAGTAGTTTCTTCATGTAAACCACTCTGTTAATATGTGTTAATATGTTGTTTCCAGAGAATATAGTATTTTCAAAATTACAGAAGTGTAATACCCCCTCTTGAAAATTAGGTCTAATAAATCCGGATGTTCCCTTTTCTATACCAGGACTAAACCAGACCTTAAGGTGACTTATCCAGATGAACCTATATTTGTCAAATGTTTTATGACACTGAAGTCCACAGACAATTAGGTTCTTAAGTATGAAGTTTTTAAACTACATTGTCCCAGTGAGAGCAGAGCAATCCACCTCTATCCCTGTGGACAGATTAAGGATCGTTCAGACACAGATAGCTTATTGACATTGACCCTGAAGAGGATCAGAGCTTAAGGTTTAATCTGAGCGGTGTTTACTGATCCAAATGAAAACTACAGCAGAGCCAAGGACAGCAGAGAAGAACAAAGAGGAGATGGGAGGATAAAGATCTACATGGTAAAATCCTTTAGCTTAGGTAGTCCTGACGAGGACTGCACGATTTTGGATAAATATGATTTTACTGACAAGCATTGTGAAGACAAATCAGTATTTAGGTATAGATAGCAGGATTCTGGTTAAAACTGACATTTTTAAGATGTTGATTAAACATTTGAGAAAAGACTGAAATATGAAATACTAAAGTAATGCAAGAATCCTTTTTTTTAAATAAACAATGATAATTTTTTTGTTTGCAGAAGAAATTATCCTAGTTAAATAATTGCAGTTTTTGTGACCATTCAAATCACATTTTGACTTTTTCATTCTTGTCTCCATGAAAGTATTATCTGCTTTGCCTGTAATGTTTCACAGTTGCCTTTAAATTGGTCTGTCTCCATGGAGATAAGCAGGTAGCGCCACCTGGACAAGTTACAGGTCAGATCTGTGGAGATATGACGCGCTCATAGTAAGAATGCACATAGTCTAAGACATTTTTTAAAGGTGAGGCCATACTGAGGAACATTACTAGGAAAACAGAAACATCTCCATGGAGACAAGAAAGTGTCAAACCCCCACCAGAAGTTACATAGTGCAGCTTTAACACTAACATTACACTAGAAATATACTTACAGACATTGAAATTTGTAATGTGAAAAGTCCCATTATAAGAGGAGAGGATATAAAACTGCAGTGAAAGTGTCATTAAACTTTGCCCTTAATCTCCATCTGTTTGTATCACATTAACACGTGACAATCAGATGGGCTCAGACACAACAGACAAGCCAGATTAGAGCATCTGCGTGATTATAAAAAGTAGGGTTGCACAATTTTAATGGAAAAGAAACAATAGCGATTTTTCTAACAGGTACTCTGCAATTGTGATCAGATGTAATACTGCATGTTTAAAAAGCAGGATTCTGTCGTGAGTGTGAGTGACACTGTAAAGATGCCATTAACATTCGAGATTAGACTGAAATATGAACTGTTAAATAACACGAGAATAAGAGATGGTAAATACAGTAAGGTACAGTATCTATTTATCCATCTATTTATGAAAATAACTGCTGCCTTTGTGCCAACTTACATTGAATTGTGATATACATTGTGCAGCCCTTATAAAAAGGAATTTAAAAAGTCATATAGGTTTCAGTAAAATTGCATAAGTAATCAGATTTTGTCTTCACTCACTGCAGTCCATTTTTCCAGATCAATGCCAGCATCGTCTATGAATCTTATTATTTATCTCTAAGTAAATGTAAATAAATGTGAAGTCAAGTGTGAAGTTTCGATATATTTATTATTTAGACACTAGATTAACCTTGCTTAGTATAAAATAGATGAAATATGTCCCTTCTCTGTGTGTGCAAGAGCTTATGCAGCTCGCTCACATGCCTCTGTCTCTGTGGAGATTATAAATAGCAAATCAAAAAGTTTGTTTCCATAGAGACTGTGGGAGTCCATTATGGAAAGAGTCTCCAAGACAACCAGGGCTGAACCAGGTCTCAACCAGGTCTGAACCAAGACTGAACCAAACAAAACCAGGGCTGAACAAGGTCTGAACCAGGTCTGAACCAGGTCTGAACCAGGTCTGAACCAGGGCTGAACCAGGTCTGAACCAGGGCTGAACCAGGTCTGAACCAGGGCTGAACCAGGTCTGAACCAGGTCTGAACCAAGACTGAACCAAACAAAACCAGGGCTGAACAAGGTCTGAACCAGGTCTGAACCAGGTCTGAACCAGGTCTGAGCCAAAACTGAACCAAGACTGAACCAGGTCTGAACCAAGACTGAACCAAGACTGAACCAAACTGAACCAGGACTGAACCAGGACTGAACCAGGTCTGAACCAAACTGAACCAGGGCTGAACCAGGTCTGAACCAGGTCTGAAACAGGTCTGAACCAAAACTGAACCAAGACTGAACCAGGTCTGAACCAAGACTGAACCAAGACTGAACCAAACTGAACCAGGACTGAACCAGGACTGAACCAGGTCTGAACCAAACTGAACCAGGGCTGAACCAGGTCTGAACCAGGTCTGAAACAGGTCTGAACCAAAACTGAACCAAGACTGAACCAGGTCTGAACCAAGACTGAACCAAGACTGAACCAAACTGAACCAGGACTGAACCAGGACTGAACCAGGTCTGAACCAAGACTGAACCAAGACTGAACCAAACTGAACCAAACTGAACCAGGACTTAACCAAGACTGAACCAGGTCTGAACCAGGACTGAACCAGGGTTAAACCAAGACTAAACAAAGTCTGAACCAAGACTGAACCAGGCCTTCACCAAAACTAAACCAGGACTTAACCAGACCGGCCAGACTTAGCCAGGTCTGAGCAAAGACTAAACCAAGATTGAACCAGGTCTGAACCGAGATCGAACCAGGTCTGAACCACGACCAAACCTGGACTAAAACAGGTCTGCATCAGGTCAAACCCTGTGAATACCCAAACTAAACCAGTTCCCAGTCAAGCCTAAACTGGGCCTAAACAGGATCTAAGTAGAAGAAAAATGTGAACAAATGTGACCTCTTTACTGAGAGGAGACCTGATAACCATTCTGCCACGGGAACACAGGGAGGACATGTCTCCACGTGCACTTTGCTTATGGTGTCTTAAGTAAATGACTTAAAGGTTGTACAAACTTCACCTTAAACTAAACCTGAGTCTATCACAATAATCCTGGACTAACAAGGATGTGCGTGACTCCTTAGATAAACATCTGGTCTTCCAAGTTACTCCAAGCTTTAAACAACAGTGGAAACTAATAGAGATACATAGATAGATTTTTCAACTTTGGGACAACCTGCACCAAAAACAAAATAGTTAGTGATCTTGGTGCATGGATAGATCATTTTACATGACAAGTTCTCTTAAAATAAACTCCCTCTACACTAGAATGAAGCAGTCTCAGAACTAGTAAGTAGATAATAAATCTGAAAACAAGATGAAGAACCTGATAGAAGTTTGAAAATCTTGGCCAGATCAGAGAAAGTGGAGAGAAATTTACAAGTAGCAGAAGCAGTTGTAGTAGTGGTATTATTATTAGTAGCAGCTGAAGTTTTGCTCTGTTAAGCTAATAAGAATACACAGTTAAACCTAAAATATAAGTCTACCTAAAGTTGTACTTAAATGACCATTTAATTAGAGCCCAGTCTCAATAAACAGCTCACCACAAGTGTTGTAAAAACGTAACCATGTCTCTAGAAGCACATTGTACAAAAGGGGAGGGGCTTTTGTGAGAACTGTCATTTCTAATGTATTGTCAAAGTTTTATCTGAACACCACCTTCCCCCCAAAGTGCAATATAATGTTTTGTCAATATTGCTCAAACTAGCTTAAAGGTGCTGTACCTGATTTTTACTGTCTTCAAAATGTGATAAACAGAATTACCGGTAGCTCATTTTAAATAATTGTAATAATTTTTAATTCCTCACTTACCTTATGCATTCTCACCCCGAGTGCTTTTCACAACTTTTGGAGGTCACAGTGGAAATGTGCCATTACTGTAACGTCAATAACAACTAGCATGCTAAGGAGCATAATTCTCAACAATAAATATTTCATAATTAGATGCAGACAGCACTTATTTTGACCTCAATATCTATTTTGGGGTATAACAAATAAAAAAAATGCTTAAATAGATAGAAAAGAGTCTATCAGGGCCTTTAATTATCAGATGGACTACAAAACAGTGATCATTAGGTATAAGGAGTACATATAGTAAATGGACTTACGTTCCCAGTACTTCCTTAAAATCGTATTTCTCCTTCACATCAGATTTTTTCTTCCAAGAATGTTGCTCTCCCAGCGGCATCTTCTTGTGGTTCCGATCGCAAATGATACTGCAAAGAAAAAAAAACAACAAAATCAAATCTAATATTTTGTCTAATTATGCAGATCACTTTTGGACACCTTGGGTTTGGGATTTGAAGTTCAAAGAATAAGATTTTTTTTTTTTAAAGGTTAGGGTTTTTTTTAGTAATAAGTAAAACGTTATGAAATGTCTTTTCTTGGCTTATATGTGAATAGTCCAGTTAACAAGGACTTCAATACTTAGTTGTGATACAAATAGTTGTGATTAGTTGATTAACTGATTTCAGCCTAGATACAGTGAATGAGGTTAAACTTTACAAACATGGAGGAAAACTTCTAGATTGTGGGTGAGCATTTTCAGTCTTTAAGCCTAAATATGCAGATTATTTATGAATGAAACAAAAGCTAATACCTAGCATATTTTAATTAGGAAACAACAGTAGGCAATTAAGATTTCAAAAATATTCACATTTTTGGTCGGTCAAAGGTCCTTAAACTGGCGGATACAACAAGAAATTTAAGCGGTCTGTGGGCTGCACAAAAACAGGAAGATGTGCAGCCACTATGTTGGATGTTACAATAAAGATAAGATGTAATTCCCTGTTTCTCTTTGCATAACACAGAATGAATCATTAAAATGGATACGTATACAAGCACTTTTACAGCACTCTTCAACCACCTTTTTGTGTTATAACTTTATAATGGCAAGTTGGCAGGAGTAATAAAGAATAAGAATAGAAAACAAAGAAAAAAATGATTAATATGTAAAATGTATATTTAACATACTTTTCATTTCTTCCTGTAATTTCATAGCACAATAAAGCATGTGGCCCACACCTATGCACATTTACAGTTCATTAAGTCAAGGGCGAAATGGCACGCTTAAGTTAATTATTAAACTAGATTTTATGAAGAAAACTTTGGAGCTTTTATGCCAGTGCTTTTTAAACGTTATCTATAGAGTTTGAGAGCCGACTCCATGTAACCTGGTTTGTACCTAATTCGTGGCTTTGATAAGTCCTGGTTTAGTCTTGGTCTGGTTAAGTCTGCTGCTTTGAGACAAACTATACACAATAACTATAGATTCTAGAGAGTCTAAATAATTTATAACTATGTTTGTAATAAACATAATAAGGTTTTATTTATGAAAGAAAAATAAAACAAAAAACAGTAAAATACTTCTTGTTAAACAATATATTATGTAAATGTGCCTCCACACTATGAGACAATACACTGTTCAGTGAGTAACTGCTATCTTATCTACTATAGATAACATTTGTAATAACTATGCTGTGTACATAAACCTTATACACTGCTGTTTAATGGTCAAAGGGAAGTCTTTGTTTTACCCTTGTTAAAGTAAGATTCAAATATTAGTTTTACAGTTGTATATTTTGACCTCACTGCCCTGTTTTTACAAAGCTCCTCTTGCTCGGAGCAGGAGACACAAATAGCTGTTGGTATCAGCTCTGCTCCCGTCACTACTGCAGACTGGAAACTACTGCGATAAAGTACTACACTACAGTCAGGTACAATGAAACTAATGGAGATTTTGCATGTAAAGATCGACATCATAAACGTCAGCAGAATTGACTAAATTACTGTAATAGTGGTGATATAATATTCTGTATATTATGCATTTAGAGAAAACAATCAAACTGATTTTAGAGAAAAGATAAGAGTAGAATATATTATTGAAGCTACATTTGATTCAACAGTTTTACATTTCCTGTGATGTTTTGCATGTCACTAGGGTAAAGGAAGTGCATGAAACTGGGCATGAAACTGTGGTATGCAAACCAGAGAACTTAGAGGAAGTCACAAGAGGAAGCCCAAACAGTGACCTGGACCCTAATGCAAAATTTCACAAAGTTAAGGTAATTTTTTGTGGCCAGAGCAAAATTTGGAAACACCTTTCAAACATATTCAAATTGAGTGCAATACAGCCCCAGGGAATCCTTCTCTCAAACTAAGCCAGAATCCTAGTCATGATCTAGCTGTGTGCTCACATTTTGGGTGGCCACCATTTCGATATTTAACCTTTTAGGGGTGTAATAACAACTGAAATATTGTGATATCGTACGGTCAAAAGTCTCACAGTAATATTGTGGGCCATCACAATATACTGAATCACAAGTCTTTTTGCTTAAATTAATTGTAGTAATAGCTAAAAAAAATAGAGACTGTTCATGCCGACTATATGAAGAAATAACTGTTATTAAGCACTTTAAAATCTTATTTTAATCGCGAAAATATCGTACCGAGAGATTTGTATATTGTTATATCCCTTATGTTTAGTTTTTACTTGAATTTTGCACTTCAACTTCAAAGGCTTTTCAAGTTGTCATTGATCTGAATATGACAATAAATGTTGCACCAAAAGATGCTCAAAGCATTTTAGAATGTCACTCTTGTTATTATGTATAATATCGTAATATCATGAGCCTCCCCACCATATCATGAGCTTTCCCAAGATATCGCAATAAATATCGTACCGTGATGTTCATACCGTGACGATATCATATCGTGAGACTTGAATATCGTTACACCCCAATAACCTTTTGGAGGAGGCTCCACCACCTGCTTGTCTCCCTGGAGATACTAGTGCTTTGCCAAGAATATGTTCTACAGTAATACATTAAACGTATCTATGTCTCTGGAGTCAAATGAAGCAAACAGCCAAGTTACTGGTCAAATCTGTGGAGAGGCTAACAGCAAGCACAAATATTTTAAGGTATTTTGAAAAATAAATAAATAACTGAATAAATGTACGACAGATAAAGTTGTCTTACTGTGGAAAAATTCAGGCAAAGCAACAAACTCTCCATGAAAACAATGCACCTTTAAGGCTTAGTAAAACTTGATATCTCCTCCCACAGTTACATAGCTACATTTTCAGTCTTTTTAACACGTAGAATTTGTCACTATGCAAAAATAACTCATGTCTGGATCACACTGAGGAAACATTGGAAGGTGAGACACTTCCAGTTTCTGCCTGTTTATAACCTGCTCAGATGTAATTCATGCTAAAACATGCGGCAATAATCACAAAACAACTCATTTCAATGTGAATATAATTAGACCTGTAAAAGTGCATGCATGTATGGGACTGTATTGTAACAACTGCACCAAACAACTGCACTTTAAAGGACCTATAATACAATAATGAAAAGCTTTGGTCACCCTCTGGTTGTACAAGTTATGAGTTTTAAACTAGGGCTGCAGCGTATGAGAAAAAGATGAGCTGTGATATTCGATAATTGCTTTATAGGGCAATCGCAATATTATTGCAATTTTATTTAAAAGTTCATATTATGCTATTTTCCGATATATCTGATATATTTTTATGTTATAATGTTGTTTCCTCATCAAAAACATGTTGTTTCATTCACACGTTTAACACGTGTGAGGTATATTACAGCCATACTTTAAACTGAATACTGAAGAATAATATAAATCAAGTCTCCTTGTATATTTGAATTTTATAAAGTTGCAAGCTCGTCATTAGAATCCACAAGAATCCATTTGTGGGTGGAAAGGAATTGGTACTTGGTTAAAACAAAAAGTGAAAGCAAAGCAAACAGTAAAGATCAGGACCTGGACACAGCAGTTCCAGTATTAGCACTGGATTATTGGGCAATATGGATTTTTTTATTTTTACTTGATCAATTTTCATTTTCAGAGTAATGACAAGACATTTTTAATTATTTTTTAATTAACTGAAGACATGCCCTGTGAGTAGATTAATTGACTAAAAGTAGGCGTGGCATTGACAGAAATTCTTAAACTGTTTAGACCTTGCCAAAAATACAGAAGTATTTAATCCTCCAGGGACTGCTCAAGTTAGCAGCTCTAGTTCAGGCTCTATTCATGCTTACGATACAAACCAGGAAGATGTTTGGAAAGACGCAATGAGAACTTTTGGAGGGCTCTGTCCATGGTAGTAAGTCTGACAAAATCTAGAAAAAATAGGAAATGGCTCAGTTTTCTGCATCCCCGCGTCATTCTAGCGTTCCATTATGTTCGGCTCATCGACAATTCCAACCATACCTCAGTTTTCATCGTTTCCCCACTGACGCACAACTCCGAGCGCACTGGGTACATGTGATTAGAAGAGACGAGGGGGCCAAATTCAAGATGATTCCAAACAGCACACACGTCTGCAGTCTTCATTTTACTGCTGATGACATTTACATCATCGCATGTTTCCAAACGTCTTCCTGGTTTGTGACGTAATCATGAATAGAGCGAGTTTTAGTGTTAAAAATAAAATAAAAATAAATTACTCAATGTGCATGTTGTCCATGAAACACCAAGTATTTGCATGAATTACATTTTGGGCATTTTGAGTTTTCTGTTTTGTTCCAAACAGAAACAAAGTTACAAAACAAGGCAGAAAAGGGATTGACATGGGAGCAGCTGAGAGGAACAGGTCTTAAACACATGCAATTTACAATAAGTCAGAACAACTTTATATTGTGTGGAAAAACAGAATCGGACTGGAAAAAGGAAAGATTTATGCATCAGTGGAGCACATGCAGCTGAGTTTAGGTTTAAGATTGAAAACAGCTGTACTCACTGGTTTCCCATTCCTGAGACGAGCAGAGAGAAGAGAGACACAACTTCTTTATCAACAGAATAAAATCCACACGCTTTAGGCTACAGCTCTGAATGACTGAAAAAATCCAGGTTCAATTTCAAGAGTTTCTGTTATTGTAAACGAGACCAATAAACTATACATACATTTAAACACATCTGAGTTTAGGAATCTCTGTTATCAGCACTGGTCTTGTAGTGATGTTACACTTCCTAAAGAGGTTATTTTTTAAAGTTTTTTTTTTTTTTACAAGGTTGATGTTTGGTTCCCCTTTTACATATGTGCATTGGTCTTAAGGGCTGGGCTGAGCAAAGTCAAATAAAAAGTAAAGACAGACTTCAGTAGCTCCTTCTCTGTGGTGTCCAAAATAGATTAGCTGCGATTATTTTAGTAATGAAGTCAAACTATTTCTATACAAACTGAGAAGTTAAATTTAAATTAATGTTTAAATATATTAACTGAAGGTTTTAAATGGGAATATATAAATAAAGTGTTCTTTTGTGTTGAAAATGGGAAGTTGTTTATTCTTTTTTGACATTTTAATTTAATAACGCCACAATTCTTGTTATAAAGAAGGTGTTTCTGTATGTTTTATAGTCTGTATAGTCCAGATAACAGATACTGGTATCGGATATTGGCAATGATACTGAAACATTTCCAAATAACAGTTCAGAAGTTATCCTAGCGGGAAATGAATTGATCTAATTTGACTATTTCCTGGTCATAGTCGGCCAAGAAAGTCTCAATATATTTGCAGTAATTTCGCCTGCATCAACTGAATCAAAAAAAAAAATTGTACATATAGAGGCTGCACCTGTCTGTAAGCCACAGTTGTCCACGTTATAACTTGAGATATTTATACAGAAAGATGGTACACAGAAAGATTTTTAACAGTTTTAATTAAATACCGGTATATGCTTTTTCCAAACAGTGCCTACAACACGGCAGTAAAACGACAGTATTACGACAGGATTACAGACTGTGTCACTCCACGCTCTACTGCAGAAAGAGCCGCTGTCTTGTCTGGTGTCATCTCAGTGTCTTGTAGGATTTCAGCAGATTTCAGACTCTCCCGGGGCAGGGCTTGTTGTATTGATCAGGTATGAGTGGATGTCCAGCTAAAGTTTGACACATTTCTTCTTGTCATTCACGCATCCACCTGCATTTCACTAATCTCTATTTAGCATCATAAACAGCTGTGTTTTCTGCACTCAGGCTGCACGCATCTGCTGTGTTCATAAGCAGATAATTCATCCATATATTAGCCGCATCATCGTGAAAGCCGCAGGGTAAAAAGTGTGTGAAAAAAGTAGCAGCTTCTAGTCTGGACACACTTAGATCTGTATTGTCTTATTTTATTTTAGCTTAAAGGAAACAAATGCTGTTTTCACTGTCTGCACTGGTATCGCTTGTATTGGGATCAGAACAGAAAGTGCTGGATCGGTGGGTGCATTAGTCACAATTATGTGATTAATCGTTACATTTTTAGTTAATGTGTTGTACCTAGTTGGTCCTGAGACAGCGATACTCATAGATACTCATAGATACTCATAGCTACTCAGAGATACTCATAGATATTACTTATGAACTACTGGTTAATTTACAGTTTATGATTTACATAATACACCTGATGCAAACTGACACTGGACTTTAGTTTCCTAAAACAATTTTTTACTACTTTAAAGGGCCTGTATCTGCTTTTTTCCATTTTTTTCTTGCCCCAATACAGATACTGTTTATTGTATAAGCAGCTCTTCAGGTCAAAATAAGTATGCTACCTGTCTCCATCTAATTATAAAGCGTTTTATTTTTCCAATAAACAGGAAAAGCAGTTAGCATGCTAGTTGCTGTAGGCATGACTGTGTCAGCGAAATGCACTTATAAACTCATCAGTGTGAATACCAAATAACAGTATTGTATGTAAAAGCAAGATGAATGCAATCTGTTCTTTACTCTATATTTTGTCAAGTTTTTTTCCCATACTTTTTCAACACTACTATACTACTATACACCAAGGGTAAGAAGTTCAAATAGTTTCAATAGTTTCAAATGAGTACATTTAGAAATATAAAAAACATGCCAAAGCAAAAGCATTTTTGCTAAGGTAACTGCTAAAACTACTGAGCTACAACTTCTACTGCTACTACTACTACTACTACTACTATTACTTTCAACAGGCCTACAGTGTGAACCAAGCTGGCAGCTAATGGCAGTATCTTCTCTGGAGTGTGCCAGCAGCAGCAGCAGCAGGAAACATTCCTAAAAAGTACTTAGGCCTAACATTTTCTCAGATGATTATTATTACAGCATGTCATAACAAAAGGATTAAATTGTTTTCCTCTAACACACTGGTAAATGCCCTGTTTTATGACTATGTTTTATTAGATCATGATCTGTGTTTACAGCCACAAGCTTTTACTGTTTTATCATTAATGTCAAATGGATTAAGATCTAACATGATACAACCTACAAACCATTGATTTTTGTTTTATTTTATAAGAAGAAATTCTGGTAACACTTAAATCCCTACACCTTAATAAGTCACAATAAAGCATCAAGAAAAACTAACTATATAATACCAAAAACTCTTAAAACATCCATTACTCTGCAAAATGGATTCTTGTGAGCTATAAGCCATGTCATAATCCCATTTCTTTCTCAAAAATATACCTGAAGTTGTGTTTTGTTTAACTCACACATGTTTGAGTAACACTTTATTATTAGTCTGTCTACATCTCCAAAGCTCAAAATTCTCTGTTCCACCTTGTGATGTCACAAGGTGGTACAGAGTGTTTTCTGCTTGAGAGAAGAACTGAGCTTGAATATGCAGGATTTGTGTGTTAAACATGCGTGAATGAAGTCTAGGTATGTTTTTAATGAGGAAACAATATTATAAAATTGATTAGAAATTAACTCTAACCCTTTAATTAAGTAGTTACGAAGACTGAGCCTAACCCTTTAATTAAGTAGTTAATAAGACTGTGCCGTTCTTAAACTATTTTCCAATTTTCTTTATTATTACTTAATGAATCAAGTCTTTATTTACAATAATCGTTTCCTCAGAATAATCGTAACTCTAAAATTTGATATAATGACATGTCTTCTAATGAACAAGCCAACCCACTGCTTGAAAGAAACTTGAGACGACCTTTCATGTTCAGATATTCATTCACTATTAACATGTTTAGACAAAGAATTCCAAACAATAGTGGATCAAATTGGTAGACACAATGAAACGCCAACAAAAGCTATCTGTAAGGCTAGCAACTGTCAAAGATACAAAGCAAACTCCCTAAATAACAGTCTTATTAAATATACAAATAACACTATCAAGTTGAATCATGGCAGAAAATGTGTTCTTTGCTCTAGACGTATAAACCTGCAAGAGTGGCTACAGCACCTGTTAGCATTAAAAGCCAATACTAAAATATGCAGACATAATAGATTGCATAAGCGCTCTTTCATTCTTTTTTATGTTTTGCCAAGCCATTTGCTTTGAGGTTAAATTATGACAATAGAAAGCAGGCCCTACATTATTTGGCAAGAAAAAGTAGAATATTTTTACAATAATATTCTCATATATTCTGTCTGTAGTCTCATACCTGACAATAACTATAAAGTAGACACATGCTGATTTTAATCCATTCATTTATAATACTGACATGCATATTATTCTAGATAGTTTTTGGTTTTGTTTTGTTTTTTGGGTCAAGTATTTTCCTGCATAAACATAATGAAATGAATAATAATACTTTGCATTTTGTGGAATCCAAGTGGTCAATAGTCATGTCCATTACACATATTTTCCATGATAGAATGTCATTCCTTAGATTAATGCAGAAAATTCCTTATTTAGGCTACTAGATTAATCAATAGTTTATTTTGCACTTATTGGCATTACCTATTTACAGACTAAATCATATAGGTTCAAGGAAATAATGTCGTTTAAAACTACATTTTAATCTAAAAAAAATTGGTTATTTCTTAGTAATTTGTTCCTAGTAATTTGTATAGAATTGCTTATATTTTGATTCTACACACACGTGGCAATTTCTATATTCATTTAGAATTTTTGACATTTTGGGACATTTTGCACACACGTGTTCAAAATGTCCCAAATCATAAATGGTTTAAGTTTAGGTCAGCTGCAATTCACAAGCATTAACCAACTTCATTTTTTAACGTAAAAAAAAATGTATAATAAAAATCGTGCCATAAATGCAAACAAAGTGATCGCATTACCTATGAAACGTGGGTGATTCTCCAGCTCCGTGCCCGTGATCAGTCCGTGTTTAATCCGCCCGAAGCCCGCTCCTCACCGGTCTCTCCTGGTCGAATCCTCTGTGCAAATCCGGACTCCTGCAACCGCTCCGAGCCTGAAGCAAGTGACATAAAAAAGAGGCGGGCTTAGACATACCGTGGACCAATCAAAAAGTAGAACGAGCAAGCAGGTGGAAAAACTTTGAGATTCTATTGGTCAAAAAAAATGTCACGCAACACCATATGGTTTTTCGCAAAGGTGAGTTGTGTTTGGGGTTCTGTTTTGTTTTTTTTTTTAATAAAAAATTATAAAATTGTCATTCGATGTATTATTTCTGTCATTTTGAAAAGTAATCTTAGTTTTAAAAGATAAAAAGTTAAAAAAGAATAAATGTTTGTAAAGGGCGCGCTTTTTTATTATAGATCTATAGCGCCATCAAACGGAAAAAATTGGTAACGCTACAATCTAGACTAACTGTTTCTTCAAATTAAAACATCAAATGAAAGACACATCTGTAAACAAGCTAGGCTAATCTTACCACCTTACCCAGTATGTGTCAGACATGCAAAAACATCTTTATGGTGAAATTGCAAAAGAATATTATACATCTATATAAATGTTATAAATATTATTCCGACATCTCCTTGGTGATAGATATTTCCATGGTGACATACCAACACTAGAAAAGTTACAGAGCGCGCCTTAACTAATAATAACTTTGATTTACGTTTGACGTGATGTGGCGTGATGTCTCTTCCATCCTACAGATGTCGCTGTGTTTTATTCCCGCTCTTTAATCCGTAGCCATGGAGCTGCTGTTGCTTAGTGACGACAAAACTCCACACTCTGCACTTCCGGAGTTTTCAAACGCATCTCTGTTCAGCGCCACGGAGCCAACTTTTATTGACAAATTGCCTGTTTTTACGAGATTTGATCATCTAAACATGAAGCTGAATATCACAAAAAGTCTTTAAAATGTGTCTCCGAGTTGGTTTAGTTTTCTTGCGCTTTTCTGACTCGCGGAAACGAGTAAGGAATGATGAATAATTACATTTTCGTGAAGGTGGTGGGGAGAGGGAGCTACGGTGAAGTCCACCTGGTCAAGCACAAAACAGACCGAAAACAGGTCAGAAAACTCCACAAACTGAATTTTTTCATTGTTCCTGAATAGCTAACTTTGAGGGAATTCTACATGGATGATTTTGTCGTGAAAAGCTGTTGTTTTGGATGAAAGAGGTCAAATGCTAGTCTTTTACTTTTACTGTTTACAAAACAAAATTACACCCAAAACAAAAGCTTTAAAACGTTTTGCTGATCTGTTAATCATGTAAAACTAAAAGTTAATTGTCCCATTGGATCAGACTGATAAGATTTCTATTACATTTCGTGTTGCGTAGCTAGTCATTTATGTAATTTCAATAAATGAAACATATAATACTCTGAGATTTTTTTGTTTTGTTTTTAAAGTGAAGATCATAATGGTAATAAGACATTACATTTATTTAATAAGCAATTCAATCTAATAAATGTTTTCATTTTGTACTGCACAATGTGACTTATCTGAACTTTACGTGGCAATGCCCTAATATAGACCTAATATTTTTTTTGCTACTTATGTAAAGTATTATAATGCTGTACTTCAATCAGGACTGCTAACCAGATTGATCTAGACAAATCAAGTTCTGAATTTGATGGGTTTAGTTGTTAAAATATGGATTATAAACATACACACATAAACAAACACAAGGCAGTTGCTGTGAAAGAGGTTTTATTAGGAAGCTCTAGGTCTTTCATGATAATTACTGTGATCACTTATCGTTCCATACATGGTAGATGGAACAATAATTTTGGATCAATATTCATCACAGGAAACTATTTGTTATTTCTTCCCCATTATGATTAGATTTGAAGAGGGTTGAATTATGAATTTCTATAACTCATTATAATGAGTAACTCCTTAAGAGTTGCATTCTGTTTTTAATTAATTTATTGCTGCTCATATTTACTGCAGCTCACATTGCTTTTGTGGATAATTCTGCTTTATGGTTTGGTTATTGGTTGGTTTATTTATCGTCTATATTCAGCAATATACTTCAGCAATATATAGCACTTCAAAATTTGTTTTATCATGACAGGGCTTGACGGCTCCAGTATAGAGTCAAAATTACAATTGTAAATTGTATTAAGAAGTGTTCTCTTTGTGCAGTATGTGATAAAAAAGCTGAACTTAAAGACCTCCTCTAAACGTGAGCGCCGTTCAGCTGAGCAGGAGGCCCAGCTCCTGTCTCAGTTGAGACACCCAAACATCGTGACGTACCGGGAGTCATGGGAGGGGGATGACTGCCTGCTCTACATTGTAATGGGCTTCTGTGAAGGAGGAGACCTGTACAACCGCCTCAAGCAGCAGAAGGGGGAGCTGCTGCCAGAGAGACAGGTGGTTGAGTGGTTTGTTCAGATTGCAATGGCTCTGCAGGTGAGTGTGTGTACGTAAAAGGTAAAACGAAGGGGCATTGCATGTCTACATACAGTTGGTTCTTCTGGTTTCCTTTACATTACATGCAAGCAATAGCGATGTTGTTTAATTTTTCCATACATCATTTTTATGTATACACCCCAATAACATTCATCTAGGTAGTACTAAATATTTTAAATTATTCATAAATCAAACTTATCAACAGTACACTGGCAGAAATATATTGGTGTTTTTCTTCGTATTATTGTGTTCTTTCATACTTTTTTCATGAGGTTTTGAGAATTAACTGATTGCTATATTTATTTCAGTACCTCCATGAGAAAAACATCCTCCACCGCGACCTGAAGACACAGAACATATTTTTAACAAAAACAAACATCATAAAAGTTGGAGATCTGGGCATTGCGAGAGTTTTGGAGAATCAGAATGACATGGCCAGCACTTTGATTGGGACACCCTACTACATGAGCCCTGAGCTTTTCTCCAATAAACCGTACAACCACAAGGTACAAGGATATGCAAATCTATTATAAACTGCAAAAGTGTATGTTAATTAAAATGGCTTCAATTGTATCTTGTTTTGGCCAGTTGTGATATATTTAGTTAACTGGTTTAGATTTTTAAGACTTTCCTCAATTTATTTTTTTACTGGTTACTGATGAATATTTAATTTCACATTTCACTTAAAGATGGACTATAACCTTTCTGAAACAGCACCTGCTTGCCTCCATGGAGATGTTATAGCTTTGTCTAAAATGTACCACATGTCATTACACTTACCTATGTCCATGGAGACAAGCAGGAGTTGCCTCTAGACCAAATAATCTATGGGAGATCCTCTCACAGTAACAATGTTTTTCAAGGTATGTTTTTGCCAGAAACAAGAAATCAATCTGGAAAAAAAAAAACATTTAAGCATATCCACACATATAATAAACTAACATTGTCAGAGCAAAATGAGCATCCTGTTCAAGGGGTTATAGTGTTAACCTAATTGCTACATGTTAAGTACTGTCATTGTTAAAAAGATTTTATTCATATTTGGTTCACAGTCAGATGTTTGGGCACTGGGCTGCTGTGTGTATGAGATGTCGACTCTGAAACATGCCTTCAATGCCAAAGACATGAACTCACTAGTCTATCGCATCGTGGAGGGGAAGGTTAGTCAAGAATGTTTTTGTTTTATTTTTGAAATTTAAAAACAGAAACTTGAGTGAGTGATTTTTGTGCTCTAATGTTACATACGTGTTGGAGAATAGTTTTAGAATGCTTGATTTATTGTTCTTGTGGGATTCTTTGTGTCCTCGTGTTCTGAATAGATTTGGTCTATCTCATGAATACTCTTATTTTCTACTCAAAGCATAATTTAAAAAATAAAAAGACAAAAAATCCATTCATTTAAATATCTTTGGGTTAATGTTTAATCACATTTTAGTGTGTAATTAGTCATTTTCTTATTAAAAATGTTTTATTGCCACTTTCTCTCTCTGTCCCTCAGTTGCCTCAGATGCCCTGCAGGTACGACCCTCAGCTGGGAGACCTGATCCGGAGCATGTTGAGTAAAAGACCTGAGGACAGACCGGACGTCAAACACATCCTCCGACAGCCTTACATCAAACGACAAATCTCTCTGTTCCTCGAGGCCACAAAAGAGTACGCCACTATACTGTATACTGGAGTAAAAAAGCACAGTATTCTTTCTTGAGGGGGATCTACCACCTGCTAATCTATCATGCATTCTTAATCTAAGCAGGGTCATCTATCCACAGATCTCACCTGTAACGTTGCCTGGTGGCATCACCTGCTTATCTCCGTGGACATAGACATTAGGTTAACACCAGAAAGTTTACATAGTTCACCTTTAAAGGGGCTTTATGCTGCATTATAATTGAGTCTTAATAATAATGATCTAGAAACTGATCTGCAGTGGAGTTGGGGTAGATTCTTGCACACGTCAATGAAGAGTTTATACTTTATGGCACAGCAAAATGTTGTAGTTTAAGTCCTAAAGTTGTGTTCTCTCTGTATTTTTCTGTTTTTAGAAAAACAGCTAAATCCAAAAGGAAGGCTGTTGCTGTTGGGGGAGAAGATTGTGACCCCCGTGCATCATCTGATGCAACAAAATTTAATTCTGAGAAAAAGTCTCCCAGTCCTCAATATGAGCCTCCTCCCAGACCCAAGCAGCTGGTACGTCTGGGATATACTCTAAAAGGAATATCAGTGTAATATTGATTATTATAATTTATTAACTTTTCTCTTCTCTGTCTCAGCCCGAGAAACTTCATCCGCCTAAATCTCAGAATGGCGTTTGTGATCTCGCTCCAAAACGAAGCACTCCTCCTCCCAAACCCCCTCCTCCTTCTTTTTTCCAAAAAGACCTGAATGACAACATGGCGACAATCAGCAACATTAACATCGATATCCCGCTTCAAAATGACCAAAATCATGCTAAAAAACACAGTTCTCCTCCTTTGCAACACCAAAACTCTGAACCTACACCTAAACATACCCAGAAAGAATGTAAAAACAAGAAGAAATTGGACGTCTTACCATCAAAATCACCTCCGTTGCTCCTTTCCAAAGCAGTAACAAGTGTAAATAGTGAATCTTTAGACGTTAACCCAGAAACAACACCAAATCCAAGTGATACATTTTTATTATTAGGCGATAAACCTGTTGTAAATGATCGGTTTGATACAATGGAGCTACTGAGGGAAGCTGGCTTCCCAGATTTCAACATGGACGCAAAGAAGGAAGAGGTTAAATGTGTGATTGTTCCAGAGAAGAAGCAAGAAAACAAGTGTTTAACAGGAAACATAGAAGAAAAGAGTAAAGAGGATGGTGAAGGTGACACCATGATGCTGCTGAGAGGGGCTCAAATGGAAAAACAGACTCCAGAAATACAAGTGAGTAGTCTTAGATGTGTGCATTTAGGCTTTCAGATGTAATGTAAGATTGTGTAAACCTATATAAATTAAAGTAGATGCTCATTATTTATTTTATTACATGGCTGATTCAGTTTCATTTTTATTTAGAATGTGGCTTTTAAAAGGGGTTTTGCTGTTGTAGAACTATTGTCTCAGTTGCGTGATGTAATTTCAATATTATTTTTTATAGCTATATTTGCTGTTACTTTAAAGCATGTCATTGTTTTCTAATATTCACATTTTTTGTTTCAGACAAATCTAGAGTCCACAGAAAAGCTATTGGAGTCACTGTCTCCCATTCAGGTGTGTTCCTGATAATACAGGGTTTGTACTTAGACATTGGTCTTCTTTTAATCTCTTCTATTCTTGATTTTTGTGTGGGTTTCAGGTCCCTGCACCCAGACCTCTGCCTGTTCCTCCAGTCCTGTCCACTGCTCACCACAAAAAAAAGAAACTCACAAATAATGAAAAATCTAAAATACCTAATGTACCAGCGTGTACCCCTGTGAGTGAGAGCGGAGACAGAGACACGCCTCCTCTGCAGCAGGTCAAACACTGCTACTTGACATCATATTTTTATTTTTATAATAGTATGGTTTATGTTCTTATATTTGTGGTACTTTGGTTGTTCTCAGGGGCGCCCTCTATCGGCCCGAGAGAGGAGGAGGAACAGGCTGAGACAGTCACAAGAAGGTGCTGGCGAGTCAGGTACTTGACTTTCCCTGGAATGTTCCACAGTATGGCATTTAAACATCTAACTAGGATTGGTCTTATCATAGGTGTTTTATTCAAATCAGACAGTCAGGTATTTTACTTATTTGCTTACAGATTTAAAGTACTGGAGGGTGGCTTGTCTCCATGATTATGTTATAGCTTTGCCTGGAATGTTCCACAGTAAGACCTTAAATGTATGTATAGAGAATTAGTTTCTTAACAGATGTTTTTTGTTGCTCAAAACTTAAAAAACTTAAACTCAAAAACATGCATTCTTACAGTGAATGAGCACACCTCTCCACAGATCTATAGATGAAATTGTGTGGGGTGGGATCAGCTTTGTTTAGAGGCACCATTTTGAGGACTTTTCACCATTTAAAGAATAGAATCTTCTGTTTTAACTAGTTAGAAATGTTCATCATTCTCAAACTCACAGTGAGAAAGTTTGTTCTACCTGGTCAGACAGAGTGAGGCACCTTAACTTGCTTTGGTTTCCCCATCAACCAAAACATGCAAATCACAAAGGCTGCAATTATTTAGGTAACACAATGTCCTCAGAGGTGAGCAAAATATGCACTGTCTGTGAAATCTTATCTTGTGTAAAACCTGCTAACCCTGTAGTTTAGATCTGCAAACATGTTCTGAAATGCATGGGATTCAGATATTTGTTTAGCAGTTCATATTTTAGTCTTGATAGAGACTAAATGTGCTTAAAAATGTGCTTTTTGAAGTAAATCCTGATTTGAAAATATAAACTACAAATATAGACACAATACAGAAAAATACCATTTAGATATTTTTCCATCATTGACAACTACTTCCTGATCTGTTGCTCCTGACAGGTTTAACCCCTGTCACAGTGAAGAGTTGGTCAAATGCATAGGGCACATTTCCTTACAGTACTTAGATGATTTAACTTCTTGGTTATTTTTAAAAACAAGACAGTATAAGATGTGTTTACCTTGTTGGCATGTTTCGGGTGCTAAATGCAAGACATCTTCAGAGTGACCTGTCAGGTCCAACCTGACCAGATCAGCCCAACAGAGTTAATTACAGAAGTTCATTATGAAAGACAAAATTAACGTTTTTGAATTACTTAGATCATTTCCCTTCTGCTTAATATTTCAGGTATAAATCCAGTGAGAAGGGCCTCTTATGATGTGACCTCCTCAAAACCGGAAGGCGCCAGTGTTCAAGTGAGTCGCTCAGTGTCTGTTCCCTTCACAGAGAGGACTGACAAGGTAAGGCTATGTCCACACACATTCTGTTATGCAAAAAAGAATACAAATAATACCACAGTTATTATAATATTAAAAAATGCGATGTGATAAAATAATTTGCACTCCTGAATCTGGGATGCCATCAGCTGTCATAAGCGGAGGATGTGACATGGATCATATGATGACAGCTAGCGGTAATACTGTTTATTACAGATACACTATAATTGTATTTTTTAGCTGCAAGAAAAGTCAGATGAGGAAGATTTTAGTTCATCTACGAGTTCCACAGAGTGCTCAGTGGGAGACGGCAAAGAGAGGTCAGTGTCCGGTTTCAAAGTGCCGTTATAATATTCAACAATAGTCATTCCATATTCATGTAAATACTTTTGTTTGTCTAATCAGGAAAACAGAGTCTAGTGACATGCAGGACCTGGTGCAGATGATGACACAGACTCTAAAGATGCCTGCTGCTGATGGAGACGGGTCATGTGACCTCCAGGAGTTCAAGCTGAACAGGAAGTACAGAGACACTCTGCTGCTGCATGGCAAAAAGCCCCAAGACGTGTCCCTCAGCAACATCAGTATGGGTGAGAGCTTAAACAGGTACTGCCAGTGATCACAGCAACCAAGCAGTCTGTGGTTAGAGCAGTGCTCCCCTAACCTGAAGGTCAGAGGATCAATTCCTGCTCTGACCAAGTTCTGTTGTGTCCTTAGGCAAGACACTTCACCCACCTTGCTTAGTATGAAAGTGGTGTGTGGATGAGTGTTGGTGGTGGTCAGAGGCACCATTGATGCAGATTGTTTTTCTCACTTCTGTCAGTTTACCCAAGGGCAGCTGTGGCTATTCATTATAATGCAATTCATTCTAATGCAATTCATTAGTGATGACAGAGAAGAAGCTGAATGTTGTGCCAGTTTTTGTTTCATGCCGAAGCCCAATAATTAGAGATACTGACAAGATCAACAAATTTCCTTCCCCCCCAAAATGGATATGGACCCTGGAATGTAGTAGTGCTACTTGAAAACAGCCTATTCTGACCTCCCATGCACTTCCATTTCAAAACAGGGACTCTTTAATCATGGTGTTTTTACAGGGTCCACGTCGGGTCCAGCCAAAGTGAGACGAGTCGTGGAGCAACTGAGGACTGATGTTCTAAAGGGACTCGGGGTCAAACTCCTGGACAGAGTGCTGGAGGTCATGGAGGAGGACGACGAGAATAAACGAGAGGTATGCTGGAAAAATACTGTGTTTCACAATCAACCTAATGCATGCATTTTCAATCTGTGTACCAGGGAATGATTGTGTGGCTTGAAAAAAAATTTGAGGTTACAGAATCACACATGGATTTCATTGAATAATTTGTCATTTTGGAGTGCTCTGAACTAATGTTTGCATTAAAAAAAGAAAACAAAATGATCACCAAGACCAAATTTAACAAACCAAACAGTGACATGGGTATTAATGGCCACATATACCATATATAGCATGATTTTAAAATGCTTTCATTAGTAGGTGTGCCGTGAAGTGCATTATTACTTGTTTGCAGAAATTAAAACATATTAGATTATATGAGAAAATGTGTATATATAAACAATTCAAAGCAGCTATGATGTATTGTAATTTATACACTTGTACTGTCATAGATTAGTGTTGCTTTTTCTGTCTCTCAGTTGCATCTCCGGGAGCAGATGGGGGATGAGAAGTACCAGGCCTACGCTGTAATGGTCCGACAGCTCAAGTTCTTTGAAGATATGGCCCTCAGAGTTTAAATCACATTTCAATTCACAAAACACTTTTGGATTATCAGCATATGTAAATTTTCTGTGCCATTTTAGTCACTAGAAACTCTGCATCACATTATATTTTGTAATACTTTGTAAATAATTGTATATTTTTATAAGATTTTTTTTTAATCTATGCACACTTTGCTTGTGGGCATTAGTGTTTGGCTTTAGCATGTAACAATTTATGTTTTCTTGTTTTGGTAAATTTTTTAAAAGTTAGAGCTCTAAATATGCAAAAGTTTATATTTATTCATTAGACAATATATACTGTTTTTCTTTTCAACCAAATAAAAAAATGCCTGCTTAAACTCATCTGTTTTCAAAGTTTATTTAAATGCATATCCATTACTGACCAAGACTGTAACAAATGTATTATTATCAAATGGTACGAAACTAATAGTTGACACCCTTTTATGATTTTCTATATAAAAAGTAGGCTGTAGGGAAGATGGAATTTAGTTTATTTGTGCTTCTTCTTTTTGATGTTTTCTTGAGGTTTTGGGCATGGCTCACCACCCGCCTCTGGGACCATGGGCTGCCAGTTCAAAGGATTCTTTCTGTACATTGGCCATGGAGGGAGAGTGAGCTGAAAGGGGAATATTCAAATGTCTTTTAAAATGTTTTTGCATACAATACTAAACAAAGCAGTACCATTAGAATACAACTTACCACGCAAGACACTGCGAAACCACCTAATACGATGTACACTGTCCACCCAAACTGCTCCACAATCAAACCGTAAATAAACCCAATTGCCTGAAAATGTGAACAAGATTTAATTCAAATAAAACAAATGAAAAATACGATAAGGAGAATAATAAGAAAATAAAATACTAATGCAATGTCTTACCGCTGAAACTAGAATTATTCCTTGGAAAATCTGTTCAGCCAGCTTCTGACCCTTATAATCCTGTAATACAAATACACACATTATTAAGAGAAAATTAAAGAGTATATGTTGGGATATCAAACTACATAGCCAGGCTCTTTTATTTCTCAACTAATTGTATTTGCATTGTTGTTTCTCTTACATTTCAGTTATTGATGTGTAAACTGTTCAATTATTATTAATTATTATATTTCGTATACATAATAAGTATGTACTCAATCATAAGAAACTAATGATCACAAATTCACAAGTTGGTTTAATTTCCTCTCTCAACTGATTATAGTAACAGTTGCCTATATGAAATACATTTTGAAGGATTCATGAGTAATTAAAATCATTACAGATGACCAAAATGTATGTTACCCAAATGCACCCATACTTTCTTTTTTTTTTTTTTTTTTTTTTTAATTTAGACATGCATGCACGAATAATGAGCTATTTTGTCATATGGTGGGTAGGCTAAAGCTTTCACATTATTTTACAACACACTCGGTACAATTGTGCAAGTAGTAGAGTTTAGTTTGTAGAGTAGTTTTAGTAGAGTAGTTTGAGTAGAGTTAATTTTAAAGAATAAGCAGTTTGCAAAAAACAGCTGTGAGTTGTGCTAAGCAAATTAACCAGCGCATGGATTGAATGATCTGATAATACCGTTAGCAAACACACAACCAGCTAAAAACCCTTACCATATGAGTCGGGATGGATTTAAATATGGATAACATCTTCTCCCTCCAATTAAGAATACTTTCACGGCCTACAATGATGAAACTGGACCAAAAAGAAACACTAGTTATAAACACATCCGGTTTTTACAAAAAGATACGTCGCGTTGTAAGAGCTTTTCCTGTCACTGCTAAGACCCAAAGGCTTACTCATCTATAAACCACCTGGATACAACTCGAGCTCGACTAACATCCAGCCATCGTCATCCATTTTCTTAACTATCAGCGAAAAGCGTTTTAGCTGTCTTTAATAACGCCGGTAAATTATCTCACTAACGTGTTTATTTTCTCTTTTGATTAAGACACATAATTCAATGTTTCAATGAGAATTTTGCTTAATTCTTCTTTTAAATACATGCAAATATTTTTTAAAGTACAACTTGATACATAATTTGCTATTTTGGTCAGGAAATGTGGCTGAATCCCTACTACACCCATCCTCGATAGCAAATAAAAGTTGCCAATGTTGAGTTGGCAGTTTGGCAGTCAAGGTAAATGGTCTTTCTTTGCCTTTTTTTTAAAAAGTCATTTAAAGATGCATTTTACTGTATTTTAATTTATCTGCATGTTTTGACTGAGGTGTCTTTGCATACATTTTAAATTTTCTTTGTTTCCTATAGACGCGGCTGCTGCAGCTTGTGACCTCAGTTAGCGTCTCATCCTCCTCCAGCCTTTCCTTACATCACAACATTTCGCGTCTTAAATTTAGTTTTAAAACCGTTTTAAACTCACTAAAGGGACGAATGAAGACGCCATTATGACACTACGAAAAGGTGAGAGTTATTTCTTAATGTACAATTTAGATTATATTTGCATTCGTCTGTAAACATCTTTATTCTCAGCAGATTTAGTGGTAAAATGTGCATTGTCTTTTTTCAGTAAACCTGGTGATTCTGGTGCTCCTGGCTGTGGCCTTCCTTATTATTGTTCAGAGAAACCTCCTAAACCTCAGTGACTTTTTACACAAAGAGAATCCAGGTAAAAAAAAGGAACTACAATTGGTTGCTTAATTGATTCTGGTCAGGTATTTCACTATAATAAACAAAAACAAACATTTTTATTCCTGTTTTAATTCAGGATGATACAAATAACACAGATGGACCACTCTCTTTCTTTTTAAATGGAGAAAAATTGTATTGCTCTTGCACATTTTAGTGTTTTGCCGAAGGACACAAGAACTGTTTGCTATTCCAGTAGTAGGAATAATCAAATGTTAGTCTTGAGATTAGTGGGCAAAGGTCTTACTCAAATGAGCTACATTAAATAATTGTATTGCCATTTTGACATTCAGGTCTCTAAAAACCAGTTTCTCAAAGTGTGGTGCATGAACCCATCGACAAAGACATGAACTCTGCAGTTCATGTCTTTGTCAATTTTATGCACTTTTATGTTCTACTGATGGTTATTTTTCACTTGAACTACAGTAGAAATATCCTAGTTATATTTTAGACCTGTTTCTTTTAGGTAATACTTGGTTTGAAACTTTGAAAATCACTGAGCTAAATTTACACAGATAAAATAATTGTACTGTTCAAAATGCCGTTAAAAGTAAAGTGTATTTTTGAGCAATGTCAGCAGTACAGCAGCCACAGCTTTATGGCAAAACAATGTTCTTACTACACAAACATTAGATTGCACACAAGAGAAATATGATCTTGTGGGTTTATCTTTCTGTGTTTACATTTGGCTTGGGCAAAAATGGTTAGGTGCTGGGCTGGCGAGTTACATTTCTTGAGAAGTTGTAGTTCCAAAAAGCCGAAGTACAATGATCAAAAATATTACCAAAACTGTTAAGTGGATTACGAGATTGAATTTCCAATTTACTACAAAATTCTGTCAAAATCTCATCTTGTCTTGTTCTGGTGGAACATAAGTGTCTCTGATGATGTATTACTCGTGGTTATACTTGGTCTCTTTATTTCTTTATGTTGTCTTTTCTTTGTCTTAAAGCATGTGGCTCCTTGTCCCAAGACAAATGTTTACATTGGAGACAATAAAGGAATTATAATGATAATATTATCTTGTGTTGCATCTTGTGGGAATTGTGTCTAGTTCCACCCACAAGCACATTTATTTTGTTCATATTTTTGAATATGTCCCTTTTCCTCCAGATGCTGGGGTGGTCCTTCCTTTTGAGGCGGAGCTCTCTCAGAACCTGCATCCGGATTTGGGGCCCAGATCCGGAGATGAGATTCCAGTCCTGATCACAGCGGCAGAGGACCGACTGGGCGCCACAGTGACGGCCATAAATAGCGTCTATTCCAACACTAAAGCCAATGTGGTGTTCACTATAATCACTCTCAACCACACTGTGCAGCACCTCAAGTAAGTCACTACCAACCACACCCACAACCACCTGGTGTGGTGTTTGTTGTGTGTTTCCAACCATTGCTCCAGGTAGGGCCTATAACAAAGGAGAAATTCCATTCTGTAAAATGGAGTTGTAGGGACTATTGAATGAATAAACTATCCTACCACAAAATCTGCAGATCAATATTAGACATTTTACTCGCCCCAAGTCAAACACTACACCAGGTGGCAAAGGAAAAATTACATTCAAAAGTTTTTGATCAAAGAGACACTTACAAGCTTATCCAAGTTGCTTCTCCAGTTCTGGTCAGATTGCTGGTGGACCAGAACTGAAAAAATAAATGCTGTTAAAAATACATTTATTGTTTATTTATTTCATTGTCTCTACAAGTGCAAAGATATCTCATCCTGGAAACTATTAAAAAAAAAAAACAGCTTTGCATGTGATCTGTTCATCTGACCTTCTGTTGTTTTTCTCCATTCTACTCAGGGCATGGCTCAGTGGATCAAAGCTAAAAAGCATTAAACATAAAATAGTTATATTTGATCTGGAGCTCCTTAAAGGGAAGATTTCTCAAGATTCAAACAGTGTGGAAGCTTCAAAACCAGTAAGATAAGTTACACAACACAAACGGTGTGGAAAAACAGTACAGTATTCTTACATTGTCTGTACTTATTTTGCAGTTGGCTTTTGCAAGATTTTTCCTCCCCCTGTACTTCCCTGAGGCAGAGAAGGCCATTTATTTGGATGATGATGTTATTGTACAAGGTGAGTGGAATGAAATAGAAATACTTAACTCTAAATATACTGTATATCATTAATAAGATTTTTAGTTTATTTGAATTGTTATGTAACTACAGTGTAAATATGACAGATTATTGCTAAAATGCAAATTTCTGTATATAAAAAGATACAAAAAGTTGAAAACCATAACAGTACAATTTGAAGGTTTATTTGATGCTTTTTTATCAGTATTGTACAATAGTTCTACAAAAAGAACATTATCTTGCTTAGATATGCAAAAAATGTAATAGGTTAAAGTCGTACAGTTAATGACTTGTATAATGGTTATTTCTGTTTCATTTTAGGAGATATTCTGGAGCTGTTTGAGACCAGTCTTAAACCAGGACAAGCAGCAGCCTTCTCTGAAGACTGTGACTCTTCCTCTGCCAAAGGAATCATTCGAGGAGCCGGGAATCAGGTGCCCAGCCCTTTCACTTACGGGTTTAGTAATGTAATCTTACAGCTAAACTGGTTAGGCTGTTTTCATTAAAAATAGAAATGTTTTCATCATTAATTCTTGCAAAACGATAATATATTGAAACATGTTTTTGCCTTTTTATTTTTATTTCAATTACAAAACATTAATTATTGTAAGTCACTAAGAACTTAATATCAGAAGTAGGATATTTGTTTTTATAATGGAGTATTTGTAATGTAAACAGTGCAGTGCTGAGTGGCTAGCACTCACACTTCACTGCATGAAGGCTGTAGGCACTATAGATAAAACCCTCCAGGTAGTCCTAACGAAGACTGGCAACAAGATCTCAAAGATGGGGAAATTACCTGGACATGGTACTCCATCATACAATATATAACAATCAATATATTGGTAAAACCAAATGGATTGGTGGGAAAAAAGTAAAAGGAAATCTGGTACATATTTAAAATGATCTTTTGTCAATATTGTACATTCACAAATAAAAAAAAGTGTGATTATATTTTAAATTTGCTGTATTTAATTTGTATCTCTTTCAGAATAACTACATGGGCTTCCTGGACTTTAGGAAAGAGTCAATTAAGAAGTTGGGTCTGAGAGCAAACACTTGTTCTTTTAACCCTGGAGTCTTCATCGCAAATCTGACAGAATGGAAAAACCAGAATGTCACAGGACAGCTGCAGCACTGGATGGAGCGCAACACACAGTGAGGATATACATATACTACTGCTACAACTTACTGCTAATAATACTGCTGCTGTCACTATAACTAACAGTGAGGGCATGATTATATGACACAGGGGTGTCTAAACCTTTTTGAGGGCCACATATATGTAGAAACATATTTGAAGTGGAGGGCTGCAGACCGATGGTCAGTACAGAGTCAACCAGATGGCTGCATGATAGTTTGACAGTAGCAATATAACTTTATTCAGCCTTGAAACACATTTTACATCTGTATGGTAATGCAATATGGTGTTGAAGTTCAACTGGTAGAAAATGCTGCATATGTTCAGACACCCTACTACTGCTACTGCCACTAAAACTACTGCAGCTTCAGGACTGGATGGAGCTAAAAACCGATGCCTCTATTACTATCTTTCTAATTATTTCTGTAGCACT